>JAQGAW010000475.1:0-28893 GCA_034698025.1 Phthiracarus crinitus
AGAGAGAGAGAGAGAGAGAGAGAGAGAGAGAGAGAATGACATGATGGCAAAATCCAGCTTAAGATATATAAACTTTTCTGTATTGTGTATTGTGAGTGCATTTGATGTGAATGTACACTTTGCCACTCAAACTATGGTATGCGACCCTATCGTTAAAAATATTGCTGCAAACGTAACGTTATATTACACTTTCCTTAACTTTATTACCAAACGTTCAAACAAGCTTATGACCATTTTTATTGCTCGGCTTATATTTAATTATTATTGATTTGTTCTTAAGAAAACTATAATTAAGATTCATTTAAAACAAGTCAAGTTATTTACGATTTAGAATTAGTAAATCACAATTAAATCACCAACAAATTAAATATGAACTGATATCATATTTCAAAGTTAGACTGTTATAACTCATTTTTGAATACTGTAGTAATATTAAATTCTTAAATTGAAAAAAATTAAAAAGTTATTTATTTATACAATTAAATGTAACATCAATTATAATTATTCCGTTACTGATTGAGTATAGTATCAATAAAATTGTATTAAGAAATTGCAAATAGTGTTTGCAGAAAAACTTGTATTACTACAGTAACTGTAGTATAAAATGTTCGATCTTAACGTTTATTTCTCTCATATAAGTAAACCATGGAATAAACTATTTTAGGTTCCATTCTTGTTTTCAAGTCAATACAATTATGTTCATTAGAATTACAGAATTTCTAGAAACTTGATTTTTATTGTTGTTGAGTTATATACATCCTATAACTAATAAAATTTGCATTAAACGAATGTGTTTCGCTATCAATTCAATGCTTATACGTTATACTAATTTTTTGTTTCTCTTAACTTTATTCATACAATTCATTATTTAATGAATAAACAAACAAATTGTCGGATGCAAACAACCAAATGATGCTATTCAAACAATGTTCACTTTGTTAGTCTTTTTTGGTTTTAAATTACATATTATAAAAAGTAATGATGTCTATATTGAAATATTCACTAATAAAAAATTATAGTTTAGTTTAACAATAATTAGAAAGTTTGGAAATATAAAAATCTGTGAAAATTTTGTTTAATACTGTAATTTTCCATTAGAGAAATTCACATTTGGTTAATGCGTTAAATCTAGTTAATTGATTTAATCAACAATAAAGACTGAAAAGCCTCGGCGCAGCATAATTTACATTTAAGCTTTGATTTACTGTATACCGTAGTTAGAAGTTATGCTGTAATTCTAACTCCAATGGAATGTAGAGTTATTTGGAGTGGAGTTTATTGGAATTATCAATGGAGTTTGGGTGGTTTAGCGCAAAATTTTTTGACCATTTCTAACTATAATTTACTGCCGAAATGTAAAAATTAAAACTTTTAGCGCACAGTTATTATACAATAATTCAAATTCAAGGCAAATAAACTATAAAGCAATTGATTGATTTGCTACTGTATTACTTGTAATTGCATTAAGTTTAATTTAAACTTCAAATATTTCAGATTATATAATGATATTAAAACTGATACTTTAACAAATCGATTGAATACAAATTGATAAAATAGTATAAAAGTTTTAACGCCGTTATATGACAAAGATTTATATTTATAGCAGCACTTTTCAAACATCACAAATTTGATTTTATTAATAGAAAACAATGCGCACTAAGTTTCACATAAAACTATTATAAAATTCAGTTTTCGCCTCCGTTATTGAAAACTGCGACAATTCTATGATTTGATGTCAAAAAATGGATATATATTTGCTGAGTTATGGCATCATCATTTGAAAACTGGATATAATCCTATAACATATGAAGCCATTAGGATGAGAAGACTCGTTTTGGCACTTTGTTGTGATGGCAAATCTGAGGATGCGAGCAATCTTTTGTGTTATATTTAGAGTTTATTCTACCAAAATGAATAAATGCTGGACTAGAGGAGAGAGAAGAGAGAGAACGAGAGAAAAAGTAGTTGCCATCAGAGAATATAAGCGAATTTTCATCATCGCCATTACATTCTGGCGCTGCGCTACTCATCTCGTAAAGTTTAATAGTTATTTCCGAGCCAACAACTATACGAGTCGAGATAACTTATAAAGAAGTTATATTCTATCGGGAATTTATGCTTCGTAAATCAGAACAGATTGCCTATTTTGCTATCGCATCATAATAATATAGTCCGCCGATAATGTCGACACTGCCTCAACACTGCCATCGATGTGCTGCATGTGGCTGTGGCTGTGGCTGTAGTTGTGGTTTACCATCATTGCCACAACTATCTCAAGTTATTATATGAACATTTATTATGTTATTCTAAGCTTAACTTAATATTTCAATATTGCTCTCTAACTTCCATTAACATTTCCATTAAATAAATACAATGATTTTAATTAATTTAATGTAATGTCATATATATATGATATATACTGTATATATAATATGTATAATATCGTTAAACCCAATTTTTTGAATTAACAATTCATAAGCAACTAATTAGACGTAATCAATATTAATAACTTATTTCATATTACAATTTTGATATTAGAATAACTCATAAATGAATAATTTTAACCATTTGATAGAACTTAATAATGAAAATTTTGTGATTTCTTGGTTCGCTATTTAATTATATAGAGTATAATATTGATATAAAATTAATTAGAAGTATATATTCTTGATGTATCAAAATTTAGCATTATTAGACAATTAACGATTTCTCTGAATGGTTTTCAAAATGTTTTAAATTATTTATTTCGTTCGGTTTATCCCTAAAAATGTGTATACGTTTACAGCTTTAGTAGTTTTTATACAATTACATATGAATTTGTATCCCTGCGACAGTTATTTCTCTCTATTATAATTAGAGACGATCGTTACCGGTCACAATAAAAAAATTAAACCGGCGGTCATGATCGGACTTATTTACAAAACCGGTAAAAAATCAATAAATTCGGCGGTCAAAACCGGTCAATTAAAAATATATTGCAAAAAAAACATTTTAAAGAAAATTTTTACCGTTATATGAAATCTAAAAAGTATATTTCGTAATTTAATTCATATAAAGTTTTAAAAAATTAAAAAAAACTCAAATTTTAAAGATATCCTATTTTAATTTTTTTGCGTGAGTCGTGATTTTAAATCAGAGATATTCATTCTCTTGTCTGTTCATTATGCTGTTTCATAGATTAATATTCCACAAAATGTTGAAATAATAAGTAAAAGTGGCTTACAAACCGTTAAATTAGCGATAATTATTTACTTTTCCCGGTTATTATAGGCATTAATAGGAACTAAACCGATAAATAATTTTTCATATCGGCGGTCAAAACCGGTCATCATCGGTCATGTAACCGGTAATGATCGTCTCTAATTATAATTAATATTTATGTTACCGGAAGCGTATATAGAATATCTGATTTTTTAATTAAAGAATTATTTTATTTTATTTGCCCAATTTAATATTATATAGTATTTATTTAGTTAAAATATTTATTTATATTAGACCATCAAACTGGCACCCTAAATGTCGAGTTCTGGTCGGGCACCTGACAAATTTGTCGGGTTCGGGTAGGGTTTTAAAATTTTTCTTCAATTTTCGACTAAATTTTCTTTAAAAATTTATAGAAAAAACATCCAATTTTCAAAATTAAAACTTAATTTATAACTAAATGATAATTACAAGTTTTAATACTACTTAATTTTTTAATTTATGTCGTTTTTTAGTCATTAATACTTGAGAAATTTTTAAAATTTGCATTATAAACAAGAAAAATGAGTCGGGCTCGAGTCGGGTACTTGACAAAGTTGTTGGGTCTGGTTCGGATATAATTGTGTCGGTCGAGTTCTAAAAAATCAATCGATTTAAAGTCTAATTTGTATAATAATAATTTAATTTAATTTTAATTTAGTGAGATTTGATGTAACTTTCTGTTTTATAACTTAGATGGGAATAAAATAAATTTAGTTGTATTAAAAGCTGCTTAAACTTAGTAGAAAATTTAGGCTATGGTTTAAAATAGGGAAGGTCTGAAATTATAAATAAAATATCTCAAAAAATTTTTAAAATACTTTTATTTTGTAGCTGTGTAACTATATTTAATACATGCACCAAATGTAATCATGAAAAAATGTATTAGTTTGTAAACCACAGAATAGGAATGTATTGTTTATAACCCTTGTATTGTACTATATAATTTTCAAATCCCTTTATAATTCTCAAAACGTACTGACAGACAACGGATGAACGTAAAAAACGTTTAAATTCGTTAACGTGTAAACTTGAATTTTTATTCAAAATATGAGCAAAAAAAAGTTTTGTTGAACGTGGGCTTTCATATTATCCTACAACTATTTTTATGCTAATATTTAATTAATATAAACTCATCAAAACTAGTTCCAGAATTTTAAAAAAATTATTTCCCTAATAAGCACAAATCGTGATTAATTTTGTACAAAATTTTATTTAAAATTATATAGTTATATAGTTATCAAGCAATAAATAACTTTTTACGATTATATTCTCCTTGAATTTAAAATTTTTTTAATAACAGCAATAAAAGCATAATTTTTGTTCAATTTTGTTGAAAATAATTACTGGCAATAACTATAAGTTGTGATTAAATTTAATCATTTCGACATTTATAAATTGAATTGCTCGTCCACTTATCAGATAAAAAATATATTTATTCTTTAAACAAATAAAGTTTTATCACAAATTAATGTTAATTACAATATTTTTTTCTTTAATTGGGCTAAATTATGCTTTATTAAAGTTAATTAAATTAATATTTAATGATGACAGTGCTATATTTTATCTTAATTATTGCATACACGACAATAACGTTAAGGTTAAGAATATTTCATGAAATCAAAAATATGTTTTTAAGGAAAAAAAAGCACAACTTTTGATTTATATTTTGCAGGACAACAGCAATTTATTTGAAAATAATCACAATTCGTTATTCCGTATTAAGAAAGTTTAGTGATTTTTTTCTTCTGTATAAATAATAAATCTATAAACTTTCGATTGAAGTAATCTTTAAAGATTGTTGGCTCTTTGTTTCGAGTGCTGCTCTAAGAAATATAATAATACTAAAAAAAACTCTAAAATAAAAATTTTTTATAACAAGGCATGAACAATAACAAGATCATAATTCGCTTTAAGAGAATGATTGTTTTGTTTTAGTCTTTAAACAAACGATTTATGAGCACAATAAACAAAATATTTTTTTCGGAGAACATTTATTATATATAAAAAGGTGAAACGAAAAATTCTTTTCCAGAAAATCTTTTATGAAATTTAAAGCTTAATCATTGGAATGTTATTATTACGGATTTCTGAGTGAAATTTTTAAATAACGAGCATTTTAAAGTGACCATAAAAAAGTTATATACAGTTAAGTTACTATATTTATTATATTGGATCATAAGATTGATCATTTCTAATGGGAAAATTTTTAAACTATTATGAACAGAAAGCTAACTCGTAAGTGGTCTAAAAAGCTTATTAGTAAAATAAAACCATATCAAATAATTTATAAAATAACTCACATAATAATCTCATAACAAATGTTAAAATTTAAATATAATTTAAAATGCAATAATTTTTAAAAGCTAATCACTCTCTCATTCACTCTCTCCCTCTCTCTCCCTCTCTCTCCCTCTCTCTCTCTCCCTCACTCTCTCCCTCTCACAAGCAATCGTTCAATCACTTACACCCACATTCTCGCAGCTCTGCTCTGTTTTCGAAAGAATAGATGGAACTAAGTATAAAGAATCGATGGAATCTAGAATTGATAGACAAAATATTGATTCACTGCTGACTCGAGTAACAAATTTTTAAAATAAAATGTTGAGATTGCAAATAAAACTGCTTGTATTGCCATTTATTTAAAATGCATTTGAATTAAAACTTTTTATATTGTTTTTTGAAATAAATTATTATTGAAGAAAGGAAATCAAACGTCAAAACATCAATAAACATGTAATAAAAATAATTAGAAACGAATTTAACTTTTTACAAATAAATTAAAGAAAATACTGTATTGGCTATAATTTTTACTTTTAAGAAATAAATAATTTAACAAATCTATTTTTATTAATATTTTTTGTTAAATAAGTTTGTCCATACACTCAATGATATTTTGTATTAATTAAACTAGAAAAACATTAGTAGAAAATTCACTTTAACCTAATTGTTAAAAAAAGGAAATGAATAGAAAACTAAGGATTAGCTGAAAACATTTCTATCTGCGAACACACAAACAAACGGATAGTGATAAAGCTAAACTTACATTTAAAAATCGAGTCAAAACAAATTACTTTTTATTAGAATTTGAAAATGTAATTGATTCTTAAATTTTATAAACTTTCTATTCTTCAATTAAGTTTTTTCGGGTAATACAGTTTCATGGTTGTACTATTTTCATGAAATTACTGTTTATAAGGTTTTGCTTTGCTTTTAAAGTGTTTGAACTAGACTTAACTTTAGATTTTTAATTAAAAAATTCATTTAGTTGTATTCAGGTCTAGCCTTAGATTTTTAAAGGTTTCCTTACGATATTGTAAACAAATTTTCTTAGATAGAAATCAAGATTATGAATTTAACCATAAATTTCTGTCTGTCTGTCGATCTGTTCATCCGTCCGTAGGTATGTCCATAATAATCTTATGTTTATAATGGGATTTTTCATCTTGTCATCAAGGGTTTAAAAACTAAAAAATTTATATTTGTTACAAAAGCTTCCTTCTGTATACTTCTAGAAACTGAGCTCTCTATGAATATGATGTTCTTGTTTAGTTTTGCGCTTATTATTTGTAATATGTTATATTATATTAAATATATTACAAATAATACTGAATATACTTTATTGAGGACAATATTTTAAAATGTATTCAAATAATAATTTCAAATCCTTTTAACTCTATTTTTTGAAAAATTAATCGGTAATCAAAACAAATGTTTTGACTGTAAAATTTTAATAATTTATTTTATATAGTGATGCTTAAACTTTCCAGTTTTAAATCTATTTTGCTTTTGCTTCTGAAAACTTTTTGATGTTCTTTTACTTTTTGGCTTATTATCCACAGTAATAACTAATTATGTGTTTATAATTGTTGAATCTAATAATTTAATTATTTTATAATGAGCTTTAGCTTATTGTTGTAATAATTTTTGCCACAATTTTATTTAAAATAAGAAAGAGAATGAACATTGTATGTGCTCTCGCTTTGTATAATATTCTGAGTTAATTCAATAGTTTAGTGAAACTTATAATTCATAAAATATTTTTTGCCATTTAAATCATAGTTCCTATTGTTGATTAACTATATTTTGATTTTTTAAGAAATTAGTACTTTTACTGTATATTGTTTCATTGAAAAAAATATAGCTTGTAATACATTGTTGTAAATAGTACATCAATAGTGTTTTTAAAATTTGGATTCAGATGTGTTTTAGCTTTCGTCGCGTTTATAACAAAATCTGTTGTTAGCGGATACTTAATGAAGCAAATAAGAGATTATTATATTAACTAGTATTATCCGAAATACCGTAGTATAAAAAATATAATTTTCCACTTAAATTTTTATTTTAAAGCCATTTTTAACAGTTTTTAGCCATTATAATCGGTTATTGATTATTTGTAAACGTTTTAAGCCATTATTATACAATTTTTAGCCTATTTTATGTCATATTTAGATCATTATTGGCCATTTTTATAATCCCTTAATAAATAAAAAGATCAGTCTACAGACGGACATGTCAATTCCAATAGCTCCTTTGGACAAAGTGAGCTAAAAATAATTATAACTAAAGATGGGAATTTAGGGATTGTCACAATTTTAAAAATTGTCCCAATATAAGAAAAAAGAATTATTCATCGAATCGAATAAAATAAATAAAATCGAAAAAAATTTAAATTTGGCCTAAAATTTCCCAAAATTTGGAAAGTGTCCCAAAATTTGAGATTTAGTCACTAAATGTCCTTAAAAAGTAGTGTTTATATCTAATTATCACATGATTGCATTTTAAAATTTTAGCAGATTGAAAAAAATTTAGATTTAAAATTAACGATTAGATACGCTCCACGCATAAGTTTAAAGATAGTTTTCAATATTTAAAAACATTTTACTGATTGCTCTTGATTAAAATATAATCTAATTAAATTCATTTTTATAAAGTTAAATTCATGTTAAAACGACTAAAAACAGTTTAAACATTTCAAATTGAATAAAAATGTTTTATTATAAAGTTTTGCCTCAAAATCTTAAATATTTTGTTCCAAAATCAGTTCTAAAACAGTTCCCTAAAATGTCCCTGAATTCCCAGCTCAAATAATAATACACCTATAGACACTCTATTGCTAAATTTATATGATCAAAAACTTTTTTTTAAAAATTTCAAAGATAAATTGTTTTAAATTATACATCCAAATTACCAAAAAATTAGGCACAGCCCAAATAATGCCTGATGTGCTCAGATCTGGCCACCAAAGCATGATTATTTTCTAAAATACAGACCGGACATATTCGACCCAACAAAACATAACGTGCTCCCGATGTACAGTATTCAAGCTATTTTTCATTCTACATATTATTTTCATTATTGAAAGGCAAAAATGTTTTACTTTTTAAAGCTTATAAAGCTTTAAAGTTTTTAAAGTATAAAGTTTATAAAACTCTAATATACCGGTAGGTATTTTAATAATATTAATAAATTAGCATAACTAAACTTCGTTTACAAGATAAAATTTGCTTAAAAAATTTTCTTTCTATTTAGTTCGAGAATTATTTGTTCTTAGCCTTAGAGAAATCGTTGGCAGGTTTTGGAGTCTATTTAAAATCAATTTTAAATCCAAAGTTTAACTTTGCTGCCAACACATATACATACACAAACAGATTAGACTAGATATACAGACTAGACTAGTAAACGGGTCCCGCGGGCTTCCGGCACGAATCGTCGGACCGGACCGGGTTCGGACCTAATAATAAAAAACTCTGGCCGAGCTGGGCTTTGAAGTTTCTCTTATTTTTATGGGATATTCTCATTTTATATATTTCAGAAATTAAATAAATTTAAAAAGTAACATTTTCGTTTAATAATTGTTAAATTAATATAAACAGATAACAAAATCTCAACAAATACCTATAAAAGTGGATAATTTATTGTTTTTAAGGTCATATTTAGACGAATTTTAATTAAAATATTTGTGTACGTAATTGATTGAATCGTGTCCAATCGGGCCGAAGTACAAGCTTTCGGGCTTCTGTCGGGCTCTGGCCTGAAAAATAAGTCACAGTTTAGAATTCTCAAGAATTTTCAATTTTTTAAGCATAGATAAAATTCGAAAGTTTTTAACCAATTATAACATTTAGTTTTTTTCTATTTTCGTTTGTATATAAATTGAGGTATATTTGCATTACAAGTTATTAAAAGCGAAATGTTCATAACTTTGATAAAAACTGAAGAGACTGGTCTATTGTTATTTTATAAATTGTTTCAAAAACCTGTTTCGCTATAAATCAAGTTTTCTGCGTGAATGAAATAAAAACATATCATGTGAAGGAAAAATTTTTTAATTCGTGTTAAATTTTTAGAAAAATGTCACATAAAAATATATACCGATTTTTAATGCTTCGGAATAATGACCTAAACTTGAAGTCATTTAGCTTTTGATGTAATAAAAATATACTGTAGAGAAGAGATAAAACATTATTGGTGTTATGAGTGAGTGTGAGAGAGAGATGCAAAATAATTACAACGTGTTTGTCTAATAAATGTTTCCTCCGTTAGAACATTGTTCGCTTTAGCCATAGCTTATTACCAAATAATTATACCTTTAAAATAGTGACACTGCTTTTTTAATTAAAGCCTAATTCTGTATAATTTTAAAAATTAGTTATCATTATTATTTCAATAAATAAGATAGAATCATATGAGATAGAGTTCATCGGTCTTTTGGCGCTTATAAAAAATGTAATGCATAAGTCTATTCGGTATTAAATATCGAGAATGGAGAGAATGAAGAGAATAGAGAGAAAGAGATGATACGGTGATAACGAAAATTGAATGGGAAACCGAAAATAAATAGCCATTTGATTTGATCTGTTATGTGTGTTTTAATTTGATTGCCATAACACGAAACCAAATTGAAAATGCAATTATAGAAATAAAAGTTATTAATACTTTTTTCGCGTAACATGAATGGCATAAAAAATGGCATTCATATATGAAACGTTATCAGTTATATAAATCGATTTGTATGCTCCAAACTATATGTTTCATTATTTAAGCAGATTATTAGGCATCAAATAATACAATAAATTGCATGCACACACGAATAGCAAAGGATAAAAGCATCACATTTCCCTTTCAGTGCTAACTGTCAGGCAATGCATACACATCCTGATGATGGCATGTATATATGCTGTATACTCACTCCACAGCACTCATATAAGTATTGTGAACTACATTCAACTAATATTGAGATAGAGGTGAGTGAGAGTGAGAGTGAGAGTGAGAGTGAGAGTGAGAGTGAGAGTGAGAGAGTGAGACTACCAGAGAACCAGTGAGAAACGAGAGTTGAGTCGAGTTGAATGCATCAATGAGTGAGTGTGAGTGAGTGAGAGAGAGAGAGAGAGAGAGAGAGAGGGAGGGAGAGGGAGGGAGGGAGAGAGAGAGCGAGAGAGGGAGAGAGAGAGCGAGAGAGAGAGAGCATGAACCGGATATGTGGCGATAAAAGTGCATTAGGCGTGCGGCGGATCAGATAGTGGTGTCGGGGATAATGCCTCGTTGGCTATAAAAAGAGAATGCTATGAGAAAAGTACATCATAGATAGAATCAAAAAGAAAAACACGCCCGAAAATATAAATACACCACAAAGAAAAGAATGAGAATGAGATTCCATATATCGATAGAAAGAGTATCATAATAATCGTATAAGTCGTGAAAAGGATATTCGCAATCATCACGATATATCTGGTTAACTATATAACCAAAAATATTACTTTAAATATTTTTTCGAGAATAAAACATAAAAAACAGAGAAATGGCGAATGAGTTCAATTCTTTGATAAACTGAACAATTTGGCTAATATTAGAAGAAGAATATAACACGCAAAGTGTTAATGTCATTAGCCTTTAAATAGCGTTTTGGTGCAAAACTGAGAGCAATTGTCAGTGAGTTTGTTGTACTGTTTCCTAACTAAACAGAGGAACGTGAGGTGAGGTTAAGGCATTATTATGATGATTGCCAATACAATACAATACAATATTGTACAGTAGATCTGCTTCATAGATGCGATACTGTATGAGTTGTGCTTCAATTCTGTAATGCCATTAACAGTATTGCGCATCAAATTGGCTCCACTTTCTCCAGCCATGCAATGAGACACAATTTATTAACCCCGCAGTGAATCTTATGAAAGGGTAGAGTAATAGTAAATGTTGAGATAGAGGAAAGAGAGTCTCTCTCTCTCTCTCTCTCTCTATCGATGTGAAATCTCTCTGTTAATGGTCGATCTAAAAGCTTTAACAGCAAACACACCTTGTTTTTCATTTTCTTTTCGGTTGTTTCTCTACGCGTTAGGATCGCATTTTCCAGCTTTTTTTACTTATAGTAATGAACAGTTGATAAATGAGTTTGCAGCAGGAAAATGCTCGTAAAGATCAAATGTATTGCAGTGTTGATAGTTATTTAGCGGTTGCTCTATAGTAACATTCATCAAATGAAATCCAGCTCTTTTAACATCTTATATACATTTAAAACAACTTCTGCCCAAATAAATCTGACACATTTAACACATGTAGAGTTTTCATTAAAAATAAAAGTTCACTATTTCTACCACAAAAACAACATTTAATTTGATTTCACTGATTTTCTACGTAAAAAGCATGTAATGTCAAATTTCGCTTTCATACTGCATTTAAGCGTATAGTGTGTCTAAACTCTATCGACAACTCAATGTGACCTCACTTTTTATATGTAAATACAGTACTGTATATGGATAATGCTATATGTATGATATAATATTTATGGCGTAAAATCTTTTCATTTATCAGCGGAATATATTAAAATTTGTTTTAAAAAATATTTTGTAACCAATAAGTTGTTCATATTTTTTTAAAAGAAGGAATGTTATTAGAAATATATTAAAATTGAAAGGTCATATTTAAGTTTTCCAAAAGATTGACTTATCAATAACACACCCAAACTTAATTTGATATCATTTAACAATTTTGACCATAAATGCTAAACGTTCTCAAAATAGAAATATTTTATTTTCCTCTCCAATGATTTGGGAGTTTAATCATTAGTTACAATCAAATACTCTCTGATCCCGGAAGATAACTTTCAAAATTAAATTCGAAGTTTGCTTCTCATGTCAGTATCTAAAATCTACCACAAAAAAAAACATTTTAAGATAAAAACTTTAAATTAACATCAAATAAAACAGAAAAATGTTTTGCTTATACTACTCTCTTGATTTAACAATCATTTTATTCATTATTTGATCAATAATCGAGAAAAAATTTGAAATATTGAATAACCGCAAAGAAATGTTTTGGTTAAAAACCATTAAACCCATTCAATACCAACATGAACCATGAACTACATGTACGCTTACA
Source organism: Phthiracarus crinitus (assembly GCA_034698025.1). Lineage (NCBI taxonomy): Eukaryota > Metazoa > Arthropoda > Arachnida > Sarcoptiformes > Phthiracaridae > Phthiracarus > Phthiracarus crinitus. The sequence goes on from JAQGAW010000475.1 coordinate 12,622, forward strand.
TTACATTACCATAGTTTAACTTTCCTTTAATGAGACTATTTAAGAAAATATTATTTTTTATGTGTTTAAGCGAATTTCCACAAAAGGAAACTTTACTATCTTTAAAAGGAAAATAAATCTTTCATCATTTTAATAACGCAAACTAATAACTTCTTTATGAAAAAAAATAAAATTAATATTTTTTAAAAAACAGGAATTAAATCTTTTTTAATACCTTTTCACTTTCGTGTGCTTATTTTCAGAATATCAGTGATGCATGACTCGTATTTAACGACTCTCGTCTCAACTGTTGAGAGAGAGAGAGAGAGAGAGAGAGAGAGAGAGAGAGAGAGAGAGAGAGAGAGACTGTGTAAACTAAAAATAAAAATGCATTAAATTTTAAATAACAGAAGCAGCAAAAAAAGCTTTGATATTAACATTCATTTAATTATCACTTGGTATTTAAGTCATTCATAAAACATACGGCGAAAAAATAAGAAGCAAAGATAAGAAAAGCTAAAGAGTCACTAAAATATTAAATACCATGAATCGAGCAATGATTATAAAGGAATATCTTCTCTCATAAACTTTATATTACATAATAGTAAGTAAATCGTGCTGCACCTGCTTTATGACGCTTATAATGCGGCAACTCTTACAAAGTCATGCAAAGAATAAAATAAATGCATAACTATAAAACATATGACGAGTACCGAGCAATGCATTGCCAGCACAGCTATTTGGCAAATGCCTTAATCGGCACTTCGTGCCAGAGCTATATGAAACACCTGCCGAATTCTTTTGTAATTGATCGCAAGCACATACGTATACGTATGTTCATTCAGTGCAGTTTTTTTCACTTCCATATTCGCCAATTTTTCATGTGTTTTGATTTTATTTTTCACCACAAAACTTTTTCAATAGAGTAGTAAATCTTTTATTAGTATTGTAGTAGAGATGTGTTTTTTAACCGATTCACTTTTGAGTCTAACTGTTAACCGGTAAATATTAAAGGTTGAAGTTAAAAATTTAAAGGCGAATTTAGGGTTAAGGGTTAAACAAATTAATAAACCATTAAATAAAATGGGCTAACCTGAGGTTAACAAGGTTCAAGTCAAAGCTAAATATTCTTTTAAACGTCAATTTTTTAAAATTGCACTAAATTAAGTTAAAAAGATTAAGAGATTGTAATTAATTTTCGATTAGTTTTGTTATTTTTGTTATTAACGATTGTGATTGCTCTATAATATACCAAAGTGTTGCTGATTAAGTTCATATTTTTCATAGAAAAGTCGACTTTATAGAATTTATCGTGTCTATCTGTTCATCCATCCGTCCGTATGTATGTCTATACGGTCGCAGTCATAAGGGATTTCATGAAGGGATTTCACCGACTTCTTAAATTAATAAAGTAATAAAAGGTTTTACCGTAAGGGGTTCAAAACAAATGTATTTATTACATAAGATTGAAGTAACATAGAAAAATATGCGGAATAAATGCAACTATAAAAGATCTTTTTGAGAACAATAAAATATTTATACTTTTTTAGGTTTAGTTCGTTGATTGAACACTTTTTGATAAAGAAGCGGTGAAAATAACCCTTCGAAACGTCAAACAGAATTCACGAATTAGTGATCAAAACGTTGATTTGCAAAAGAAAGGTGTAAGAAATGTGATAAAGTAAAAATATATTTTTACTCACTCATTATATTTATTTTTTTCCCATAAAACAAAAAAAATAAATAAGTTTTTAAAGAACGGTCAACAATTCCAAACAGAATGTAATGAAACATTCTCGTAAAAATTGTATTTCGAACTTAAAAAACTTAAATTTATTTGAGTAAATAAATTATTTACAAAATTATAATCATAATAAATTCTTAAAAATTTCGTTGTTAATCCCATCAATCAATAACTAGTGATTGTAAGCTTCAACGTAACAATATTAACAAATCATAAAAAAGATTATAAATATAAAAAGTTGTGCCATCTCTAATCTAAAATTAATGCTAAGATTTATACCGACTAACTAACAGATGGTATTATTCTCATCTTATTCTTCACTAATAATTTTCGCATTTTGTTTTAAGAATATTAATTAATTAAGAAAAATCTTGTTTTATAACGTAATACACAGACAATTTTTAGTTATAATAGAAAATCATAGACAAATATCGATTATTGTTTCCATTTACGGTTAGTGCTTAAAGCAAATTTGCTCAAAAGATTATCATTGCACAAAAGATCGCTCAAAATTTTTTATTTAAAGCGTTGTCAGTGATGCACATCGTTCCGCACTTTGATTTCATACTGAATCGTTAGCCAAAACTAGATCTTTGAGCGCAAATTAAAAAATGTCAATCCCATACTGAAATCTAGCACTAAAAAAGTTAAAATTATAAAGTATGTAAAAAATTAAACAAATATTATAGTTTTGAATTTAAAAAGCATAAAAAATTGTTGTTGTTGTTTTTTTGAAGATCAATCATAAGCACGATTAAAACGAATAAAATCATAGATTTAAGGCTTAATAAAATCTTATTTTTTTGCTTACAAGTTATGGAATTTTATTTAGTTATAGGTTTAAACACAATTTATGCATAGGTTATTGAAAATTTTTAATGCTTTTACATTGATTAGAAAATGTGATTAAAAATAATATTATAAAAAGCTAATACAACAACAGACAGATTTGAAACACTTAAAAAACTTTTCGGTTCGAACAGCAAATCAGACGTGCGATGAAATGTAAAATTGGATTATGCGTGAGAATGTGCGACCAAATTCAGTTATCCGTTCGATTGTGTTTGAATACCCGCATCACAATGAATGCTAAGATGACAAGAATCAATTCCAATATGAGATAAATATAATACATAGGATCGAGTTTGTATCCATTAAGCCACGCTAAGAACCACGTAAGAACGCGCAATAAAAGTGACACCAACGCTATCACACCGTAACTCGTGATGATATGATATTTTTTCTTAAACGAACCGTACAAACCAAACATACCGTATATGATAAGTGCTAAAAAGTATCGGAAATTATTTTTTATGTAATTTTCGAAAAAATAAAATTGTAGTTACTTTACCAACACTTATAGTGGCGAGTTGTCCGCCAATAAAGCTACCGTTCATTGCGTGCCAGTTTGTATTGTAGTTAATATTACCCCATATAAATCCAAATATTGCCACAGCAATAATAAGTGTATTGCAAAACATAAATACATATTTGAATTTTGAACAAAAGCCTTCCGCCATCGCAGCGAACGAAATAGTTATCTAAAAACTATGGCGAAAATGTGTATTTGTTTAGTGCACACATTCACCCGAATTCGTGCGAAACTCGCATATTCTTTCGTTATAAATGCTATTATTTAGAGTTTTTTTTGGGTGTGTTCATGTTTTTCTTTTCCAAAACGAATATTTCTAATATTTTTTCATAATTCGTGCGATATATCATGTAAAGCATTATATAATCTTCTGACAGCGACTCCGTTTGAGATAAATCTCTTTTACATTTGGGAAATCAATTAATAAAATGAGTTTTTATAAAATTAAATTTATATCTATTAAGTACAATTCTTTTTATTTTCAAAAATATGCATTTTTTAACTTTAAAACTCGTCCAAAGAATAAATAAAGTTTTTATTTTTATAATCTTTGACAGTAAATCATGAATACTATTTGCGATGAACTTTCATTAAATTTGATGGATGCACGCAATTCTAAATAAACTGTAAGAACAGTAGGGATTAAAAAAAATGAAAACTCAGTTAAGGTAAAACAGCAATATTGTAGTTCGCTATAAAATTTTAATTAAATATTCTTTACCAAAGTTATCTGAATTTTACAAAAAAAAACAATTTATATAAGAATCGTGACATAAAATTAATTTTTAGGCAACATTTTTAAATACACATAAATATTAGCAAACATTAATTTAAATATTTAATAATAATATTGTAATTTAAAAATAAAAATAAGAATTTATTTCAAAATTTAAAAACGTTATACGCCTTAAGCTTATGGCTTATTTAGATAATCAAAAGATTTACATTCACTTACAGTGATATGGTTTATGATTAAAGTTCTAAATTTTAATTATGATAATATAAATAGTAAATAAAATTTAAATGCGATATCAATTACCGTACTTTATTATCTAAAACTAAATTACATAAAAATACAATATTATTTTAAAACTCATTTTTTAAAAGCATATTTTTCTAATCTTTATTCAAAATTTATTTATATTTATTTATATCGATATCGAGAAAGTTGCATATATTTCCCCATAAAAGCTTATTTTTTAACTCTTCAGTAAACATATTTGAGCTCTCAATCATTAATCCCGGATGATGTTCACCCAACAAGAATGGATAATCGCTTCCCAATATAATAGAATCCTAATTTTAAAAAATGTTAAATTCAAAAATTTATTTAAAATTAAAAGATCATGAGTTACTTACTTCTCCGAAAACATTAAGCGCTAAATTGAGCGCAAAATCGGTGTGAACGAGAGAATCGGCGTAAATCCTTCCCATGTATTTACTCGGCGGAAACACATTATCTTTTTGCATATCGTTCGGGTAAACATAGAATCCGTGTTCTGCGCGACCGTATATATAGGGGAACATTCCTCCGCCGTGTGCTAAACAAACTTTCAAACGTGGAAACCGTTCGAAAACACCTCCGAAAATCATGGAAAGAACCGCTGCGGAAGTTTCTGCGGGCATACCAACAATATAAGGCAACCAATATTTATTCATACGTTCCTTCAATTGCATATCCCATGGGTGTATGAATATCGGTAAATTTAAATCTTCGGATGCTTTCCATATCATATCGAACTGTTTATCCTCGAGACCGAACTCATTAACGTGACTACCAATCATAACACCATTTAGATTAAGCTCTGATTTACACCTTTTCATTTCCTCGACCGCTAAAATAGGTGATTGCATTGGTATAGTCCCGAGACCTATAAACCTGTCAGAATGAGTATTAACAACAGACGCCAAATGATCGTTTAAGAGTTTGCATAGGAATTCCGTATCTGTCGGTTTTGCCCAATAACTAAACATTACCGGAACCGTTGATAATACTTGCACTGTAACACCTATGCGAAAATTATATAATAAAATTATTAAATATAATAGTAGAACTTTAAAAATAGTTTTGTTAGAACAAACTGGAAATAATCACATTTCCCCCTAAAACTGTATTTGTGTTTTTCATTAGAAAATCCTTACCAGATTAATCCTGAATTGAAATATTGTGGTTTTAAAAAGATTTTGACAATTTGTAACGTATTGAGGCCTAATTTGATGTAATTTTACCTGCTTTGACATTTCTAGAATATTAATAACGCTTAGAATATTTATGGGTTATATTTATTATTATATGCATTAACTTTAGCTAATTTTTGTTATCACTCATATAAATTTGAATTAAAATAATCTATTAAAATTTTTTTATTTTGTTTTGAATACATAGTTTTGAATAAAATATATATTACAGTAGTAAACACATTTTGAATATTAATGTAAAAAATAAGTCGTTTTCGGTTTTCATTAAAATCACTAAAATAGTACTGTAATACTAAAAAAGTAATTTATATTCCTATTTCAAATATTTTTAATTTTTAAGATTTTAATTATAATGTTAAATAAATAAAGTTTAAAGTTTTTCGATTGTTTTGCATAAAAGTGTAATTAAATTTTTTAGTCCGGAAATGGTTTTTAATTTAATTTAATCGTACTTTTGTAAAACTGTTAGCAATTAAGCTGTCAAAGTGGTATATAGAATCAAATATAATTATAAAACTTTATACAATAGCTTAAGCTGTTGTTTTTGTTTTTATTACTTATACACTAAAGCCATATATCTCATATCTTTTAGATTTTTTAAAAACTGAATACACATTAGAGATTTCATAAAACAGCCGTTAAGCTTATTTTAGAGCTTTGTTGACAACAGTAACTCACTGTAACAGCGATTTACTCTATTTCTAAATTATCAGTAATAGTAAGCAAATTTGTTAGAGAAAACAAAGTTGATAAGTGATATTTGTTATTCACTTATTATTTACCAATTGATTTATATATATGAACAAGAAATTGAAAAGTTAATATTAAAGTTTTAAAAGTTATAGCTTACCAGTACTGTCCATATCACTAAGTCTTACAGATGTGGACCAAACTTTTGAATCAACTGGTCTGAACACAGAGCCATCTTTCATCATCAAAGCCTTGCCATCGTTCGTATGTGTCATATCAATCCATCCCGAATAACCAAATTTCTATGACATATTGTTTTCTAAATTAATTAAGTTAAGCATTATCGCACAAAACATTTTACTTCTCTTAAATTAGGCCATCTTTCAGGTAAAATATGCGAATGAATATCAAATTTTAAATGCATTTTGCAACTATTCGTTAAATGAACTTGAATTATATATAATATTAAAATTGATAAAAGTATTACTGGAAAAAACTTGGACTCTGGTTAAAAAAACGTAATACTTATTCTATATGATAATTAATAACAAAGATAAGCATACATTAGTTAAAAACTTATTTATGAAAATAAAGCTGATAAGCAATATTTGGTGATTATTACAGTAGCATAACAAAGTTCAAGGAACGCAAATTAATCAATAAATTTATTTATTTATCTATAAGTCTAATTAAACCATATTAGTCTAAGACTAATAAGTTTTAAAACAACCGATTTTTACGAGTGATTCGAATAATCAGATATTATCAAAACACAATACCAATCATTGATTTAACGAACAAAAACCTCAATATGAATATACATTATATGAAAAACCATTAAAACAGATTTATAATTTTCTTACTTTTTTCTGTTGATAATCAAATTTAAAATCATTAAAACAGAGTTATTGAAAAAATATTTTTAAACATTTTTAATGTATTTTAACTGTCGTTATGTTTGATTGATAATTATTCTTAATTTAAAGTTTTAAGGGTTTGTAAGCAAATAGCAAACTAAAATCGACAGTAACTGTAATTAGAATTGTTTACGCATATTTCTATTGAAATAAAATACTTAATTTAGTTAACATTGAAATTAAAGACCGCATCGCAACAAACTCATTGCAAAGTTATTTCTGGACTGAATGATGAGCAGAGCCTAACATTTTATGTACGAAAAAACAAAAAATATGTAAATTTACATATATATGCACATAAAAATAGAAAAATATTTATTCAAATATGTATAGTAAAACAACGGAATTGTAATGACGTTAAATATTTAAGTGTCGTGTCTTAATCTCATTTTTTGATTGCATCAAATTTTGATTATTGGAACAAAAAAAATTTCAGTGAGCTTTTTATTCAGATTTTTTAATGTATCAAATTAGAAATAAGACACCTCTCAAAACTCATCGAATTTAAGCGACAATTTTTTGAAATTTAAGTGAAAAATCAGGAGTCATGAAAACTCATCAGATTTAAACGATAATTTTTGTTTAAAATGTAAAATATTAAGTAACGGTTACATAAAAATATTTATTAAAGTAAATAAAACTTCATCAAATTTAGTATTTTTTAACCCTATTATTGCTTATTTAAGGAATTTAGGTGTTTTAAGCACAAAATAGAAGATATATATATATATTTAACTGTTACATAAAAGTTAGGCTCTGATGATGAGACAGCGGATGCGTGTCTCGAAACGTATTCATATCATTTGATTGAATATCAAACTTAAAATTTATTGTCAAAACTTATTCTTTAAATTAAGAATAATTATTAATAAAACAGAGTTCATTAGTAAATAAATATCACTTTATTTATTTAAATAAATGCAAAAAACAAATCAAAATAATTTGATTAAAATATGAATAGAAATATAATAAGTTTATATTAAACTCTAATGGTATTTAATATTAAATGATAGCGTACTGTTCATATAGTAATTGACGAACTTTATAGTAATCATTAGAAAGTGTGCCTTCAAGATGTATTCTTCCGGCTTCGTTACGTCTAACGGCAACCTGATTATTACAGTAAAGCACACCACCAGAGAATTCTGCTTGAATACCGTTTTTCATTAATACTTGCTTAAAGTCTGATAATTTAAGTTCATTAACAAAAATTGTTGGATGACTTGGAATCTGATTTATTGGAAGTGGACGTAGCGTTGGAAGCAATTCACGACCGCCAGCACCAGTGATGTCATTACTATCATCGATAGTGCCGTCTTTAATAAAATCATCGCTCAATTTTTCGGTTTCCTTTTGTGGTAATAACGACTCTTCCTGAGCCATTTCGATCTCAGCCTCAACCCAAGACAGTTGTGCTCCATCTTTCGATTGCGCAAACGCTAGAGAACTCACTAATGAGTCTTTTAATTTCACTTGATATATGTGACTCTCTGTTGTTGCGTCAACTGTTTCCAATGTTTTAGGAGTAAATATTTTGTTAGAAACACAACCCGAAGCTTTGCAATAACTGGCTAATGATTCAGTGGCTTCTGGTGAGCCACGAACTAATATCAATCTTCGAGGTTTAATCATAGCAATGATTTTTTTCATTGAATCGCCGTCAGAGCGGCCCTCAAAATCTATGTATTGAATGTTTGCGTGTATATTAAAAGTCTGAACATTAACGATACACTTTGTCGGCGCTTCTTGTACTTCGGGTAATACATCATCGGATGCGTCTTTTTTTACGTTCTCCTTATTCTCCTCTTCGCCACTTTGTGGTCCACTACTGCCCACGACATCAAATATCATATAATCTTCGGGCCGTATTATTTCCCCGTATTCATCCCATTTTATTTTCCGTTCGGGTGCGGGAAACATGGGATACGATTTCTTCGCTTGTTTGAAAAATCCTCCACCTTTTACTTTGCCCTCATTTTTAGGCATCATTAAGTCGTGCTTAATTACAGTAGCATTATGTGCGTGATGTGACGGCACTGAACTACTTGTGGCAAAATTCGCGTCAAATGTTTTGCTGTTCACATCGATTTGCATACTTTCCTCTTCTTCGCTATCTTTATTATCGTCAGACTCCGAATCCGAGTCAACAGCACTACTCTTATCATCATTTAAATTTAATTTGTCTTTTTTAAGTTTTTCTTGTCTCATATATTCTTCTAATTCCAAACCTTCTAACGGAACGCGTTGTCGTATTTCTAGCGTAATTAACTTTCCCTTTTGAGTTGTCATTAATTGATGAGCCAAAGTGCCTGAAGAGCACCGCTGAGTAAGAATTATACTGTTTCTAGGATTTGTAGACCAGTATACGAATAAGTCCCGAGAATAGCCGCACTCTAAATCTGGTTGCGATGCGAGAACGACACGCGGTTCAGAAACTCGAGTTAAATCCGAATATTTGTGACATAATTGTAAATGTTTGAACTGAAATGGATTATTCCTCTGTCCTTCGAATGAACGCATGAGTTTATCACTCATCCACTCAACGAGAGACTTAGCAAATTCTATCACATTATAGCTAAAATTATTAAGAAGAGCTAAAGAGTATGCCATAAGTCCTGAGTCTTGATTCCTCCAAAGTTGTTCTAACATATGCGCCAATTCCAGAACTCGTCCGGCAGTGTCAACAGCTATGAGAACATTTCCGCCATTTCTAAGAGTTTGCAAAATAATAGTCATTAACTGTTCATCTCTTTGACGACGTCTTGTCTGAACATAATTAGCGTTATATGCGTCTGTAATTAAAAGACTCGGACGAGTAATGTTCTCCAATAAACATCCGTTAAGATGTCTCTCCTTTTTGTGATTGAAATCTATTGCGTAAACAATATCTTCCTCTCCGTCCTTAACTATCCTCCAAATGGTGCCACCAATCATATGTCCGGCAGCGAGTGGTGTGATAGTGATTCCCTGACCCTTTCCTTTGAGTGCCACAGTTTGGTTATATTTCAGTTGAATTACTTTATCGAAAGCATTGTCCACGTCATCCAACGTAAACCATTCAAACTTTTCGTAATTATGTCGCGATTGATATAAATCATACATAAACATCTGTCCCATCAGGTAAACCGGTATTGTGGCGTAAACTTCGCAATTTAGGCCACATTTTCCAACAAGATATGGCAATGCACCTGATATTTGATATTACAATAATTATTTACGTTAATATCAACACATGTAAAGCAGTGATAGTCAAGCATAAGGTTTATATGGATATATCAAACACTAAAAATTATCGATCAAATCAATTATTTAGAACCGATTTATCTATTTTGTTATAAAAATGCTTAAACTTAAATAAACTGATATCTAGAAAACGTATCGATTTTATTGCCGTACAGTTTAACAAACGGTAAACACTTGTCGATCACTGAAGTGTAGTCTAAATCATAAAACATACCCAAATGAAGCGAATCTGGTTGTGAGAGTAACACCGCATCGATCTGTTTAACGTGTTTGCAAACTTCTCTGATGAACGATTGGCTGAAGTGTTCGTCCCAACCGCAGTCTAGAAGAAACCGGAATTCGTCCACTTGTAACAGATAACACGCCGGACTGTCATTCTGTGCACCCGAAAGTGGCGTCAATTTTATTATTGATGTCATCTAATTATCTCATATATGCAATGCAATTGTGTATGCAATCTCTACTGTTATGCAATTTTTTATAAGATATGATGTATGATATAAATGTATTTTAAAACATCGATCAAATCTTGGTTTGCGTTTGTGCTAAAAAATACCGGTAATTCTTATGTAATATCGGTTCGGTATTAAATCTATTTGATTAATCATAATCCGGTTAAAAATCGTTGTCTCAATCAATCACTTGCCAAACATTTTTACGTTTCATGTTTAACATACAAACATCAATGACGTCAACATATCAATTGAACAAAAACATAACTGTATTCAATATAATTCATAGACATTCACACTTATATTCATTTTAAATGATTATTGCCATCATTTCGATTAGATTTAAGTAAATTGTAAACATTTTATTTAATTATCGAACAATTATTATTAAAATGAAATTATTGATTATTAATTTGTTAAAATTTAAAAAATGATTTGAAATTGAAAATTGAATGATAATACGTGTAAACCAATAGATGGAGTGATAGCTATTATTAAGCATTATTGATGTACAGTATTATTGTTTTGACAATCGATTTATCGAAACATCAAATATGAATTCATTTAGTATTAAATTTCTTTTGTTTGAATCGAATTGAAATCGAATATGAATCGCGGTTATGGCCCACAATCGCAAGTGACGTCACAATCGCCACAAATGGTGACACAACCGAACAGTGCAGTGAACGCACAGCAGATGTGTTCGTCTGTTCAACAACAACAGCAGTCCATGTCTGCCACTCAATCGCCGCAAATGAGAGCGCAAATGATGGCACCGCCGCAGAGACCGTTTCAAACCGGTTCATACGCTGGTGTCGGCGCTCCTAATGCTGGAACTGCTCAGAGGTATCCGTCTTCGATCCCTAATCAACATCACGTTCGAATGGCGCCACAATCCGGACCACCGTTTGGATCGCCATCGCGAGCAATGGTCGCACCGCTACCGCCGCCGCAGTCAAACAACTCGTCAGCGATTAAGAGGCAATCGTCGGCAATGAATAGCGGACCAGGAATGCCATCGAATGTGGTTAAAGGTATGCCTATGTCTGTGGGACCGATGGGTCCGCCCAATGCTTCGCATCAAAACATTTCGTCACACATTCAAAGTTCGTCATCGAAAAAGAAGAAGAAATTAGCGGACAAAATATTGCCGCAAAAAGTGCGAGATTTAGTTCCGGAATCTCAGGCTTACATGGATTTGTTAGCATTTGAACGTAAGCTCGACTTCACTATTATGAGAAAACGTTTGGACATTCAGGAAGCATTGAAGAGACCGATGAAACAGAAGCGCAAACTTCGTATATTCATATCGAATACGTTTTATCCCGGAAAAGCAGAAGGAGATGGAAGCGAAGAGCCAAGCGTTCCGTCGTGGGAGTTGAGAGTTGAGGGCAGACTTCTTGAGGACGCAAATGCGCCAAAAGCAGATCAAAGCAAAGTAAAGCGAAAGTTTTCCTCATTTTTCAAGAGTTTAGTGATAGAGTTGGACAAAGACTTGTACGGACCAGACAATCATTTAGTGGAATGGCATCGAACGCCAACCACAACCGAAACGGATGGGTTTCAGGTGAAGAGACCGGGAGATAAGAATGTTCGCTGCACTATACTATTGCTTCTTGATTACCAACCGCTACAGTTTAAGTTAGATCCGAGATTAGCGCGACTTTTAGGCATTCACACGCAAACACGTCCCGTCATAATCAACGCTCTTTGGCAATACATCAAAACTCATAAATTACAAGACGCGCACGAAAGAGAGTTTATTAATTGCGATAAATATTTGGAGCAAATATTTCAGTGTCAACGAATGAAATTTGCGGAAATACCGTCACGTCTTCACCACCTTTTGCATCCTCCAGATCCCATTGTTATCAACCATTTGATTAGCGTTGAGGGACCGGACATGAAAAAGACTTCTTGTTATGACATTGATGTCGAAGTCGACGATCCGATTAAGATTCAAATGAATAACTTTTTGCTGTCAACTGCCAGTCAGCAAGAAATACAATCTCTTGACAATAAAATTCACGAAACAGTCGATACCATTAATCAACTTAAAACCAATCGCGAATTTTTTCTCAGCTTTTCTACTGATCCGCAACAGTTTATTAATAAATGGCTTATTTCGCAAATGCGTGATCTGAAAGTACGTTTAAATACGCATTTATTTATATATTTTGAAAATTTATTTTATTAAATATTTCTCAATTATAGACAATGACAGATCAAGTTGGAAATCCAGAGGAAGAAAGACTTTCTGATTTTTTCTTTCAATCGTGGACTCAAGAAGCTGTTTGTCGTTACTTTTATGGAAAAGTGCAACAAAGGCGCGCTGAATTAGAACAGGCTTTAGGAATCAGAAATGCTTAACAAAGTTTAGTTGTGATGTGACTTGTATTCAATATTTATTTTTCGTCATTTTTTACACAAAATATTATATATTAAGCATTATTTTGTTTTAAGTGTTATTAGAGTGCTGTGCGTGTAATGTAGAAAATGATGAAAGTTTAGCATTTTTTATTTTAAAATATAATTATATAAATATACTAAAAATGATTAATTGATTATAATAATGATTTGATTACCGTTGCATAAGTTGCTGCGACAGCCACTCGATTCCATCCTGCAATCCATCACCACTTACGGCATTACTGGCCTGTATGTGCCAGCCTTTGCTCTTTAACTGATCCAACCCTAACGTTTGACTTATTTTGACGCTTGAAAGCGATTCTTTAAGATCCATTTTATTCGCAAAGAAAAGTATAGGTATGTTAGGCTTTGACGCGATGTCGCTATTCTTGAGCATCATATCTAATTCGTCTTTTGCCACAACTAATCGAAGCGAGTCTGAACTATCGATAACGAAAATGATTCCTTCCACGCCTTTATAGTAATGTTCCCACAAATTACGATATCTTCCCTGACCCGACATATCAAACGCAGTAAATGAAAGATTTTTTATTTTAAATTTTTCTACATTAAAGCCAACAGTGGGCACTATTTCGCTGCTTTTTTCTTCTGCTGGTTTGAAATGATTCATAATTGTTGTTTTGCCGCTATTGTCCAAACCAACCACTAATATATTAGCTTCACGTTTCTTAAGACCAAGAAATGCAAGAAGTTTAGCAAAAAATGCCATTTTAATAATGATTTTGTTATTCGATTGCAATTATACAGAAGTTAAGCATTTGTTTAAATTTTTATTTCATCGTTGCCAATGGATACCAATACATAGACAATAGTCTAAGAGATACAGTAACTGTAAACTGTAAACTGTAAACTGTAAGTACGGTAACTTTAATACGAATGATAACGTGACTATTATTATTTATTTAATAACTAAAAGCACATTAAAATAAGTTTAAAACATTAATCTAGTTTTTTTTAAATTTCAAAAATAAAAATCGATATTATATAATATTCAACTGAGTTTGGAATTAAAGTTTAATGTTAAGTTTAAAGTTATCTTTTCATTAAATAATTTATGTTTATATCCGAATAGATAACATTTTTATTAGATTTTAAATTGATATACCAGTATATAATAAATAATAAGTATCATCTATTTGTCAACTAATAAATTCGGTAAAATATTATCGATAAACGTTAATAAGCGATTAATTATAGTCTAATTATAACGATTGGGATATAGAGGTCACGTGGGCTTCGTTTGAGGCAGTGATGGCATTACGCCTCCAGAGCTAATAATCTCCATCTCGAGCGGAGTGATTGGCTTTCTCTGATACCGTTTCGGCAGTTGAGACTCTTCGATACCCGTTCCGCGCGAAGACGAACCCATACTCGCGTCTGACGACACCTGTGAGCGCTTTTTGAATTTGATTGATGGTAAGTGAGGCTTAATCACCTGAACGGACACACGAATCGTTGTTTAAATGTTTAAATTGGGTTTGTTTTTTGTAATAGACTTACTTTCCAAACTCGCACTCCAACTCCAACTCCAGTCGATGTCATTTACTTAACCTAAATATCGAAATATCGAGCACTATTTACAGCATTTATAGTATATTTCATTTATTCAATAAATATTATATTATATAGCCATTAGTTTCAAAATTACTGCATAAAGTATTCACTGTCAGTTGTCATTTATGAATAAACCAAAATCATTTTTAAAACACTATAATAGTTACCAGTCTGTCCCAAAGCTCGGAAGGTCTAAGGGGTTCTCCTTTCGACTTTTTTCAAAATTAAAAATTTTCCGACGAAAGCCTAAACCACGCCCCCATGAAAAACACAACGAATTTATACGATAATTTTTTTAAAAATTGACCATTTAAGGTGGTCACCAAAACTAATCGGTTTAAATGCACAATTTTTTTACATTTACCAAAAATTTTTCAAAATTTTCATTATTTTTTCTCGTCCCTGAATTTTCCAAATTTCCAGGGGTCAACCCTGGACTAACACCCCTTGTGTAACAATGGCTAAATTTTAAAAAACAAAATTCATGGCATATTTTTCATGTGTGTTTACATTGAAAATTTCAATCATTATAAATTCAAAAAACCATTCAAAACATTAAGAATTTGTGTTAATCAAACTTAAAAAGTTAGATAATAAATGCTTTTATTAAAAAACATACCTGAAAATATTTATTTGCACAAATATTAATACGTATGATAATAAAGATATTATTGTAGTTATTTACTAAATTGTGGACCAAAAGCTTGACAGAAATTTGATAACAAAACAGAATTTCCAATTTCTTTGACGAATTACCGGTAATGCGCGTGAAATTTATTTGCATTATTGAACATCAAATCTTTTAGAATCAATACATTTTAATTTTTTTTTTTCGTTTTAATACGTTGTCGGTTCTATAAATTATATTACAAGATTCTAGACTTAGTTTCAGATTCGATATTAAGTTTTAATTTAAACAAATCCAATAAGATTTATCATATAATTACTGTATAATATATAATTATAATAAATAAGTAACATTCAAATAAATTATGGTGAAAATATTTTTAAAAAATTAATAAAAAATATATTAAATCAATATTACTAAGAATGTGATAATCCGGGAATAAACTGCCGAAATGAGTTCGAATAGAAAAATTGTCAATAAATTATCCATATTTGGAACGAACAAAATGATCGTTTTTGATAAATTTAATAGAGTTTTCTCTAAAAAATACACGCGGAAATTAATTATGAATTGTAATAAACATAATTATAATTCTACAAGTTTTATACGTCTAATGAAATCACATCTTATATACTAATAACAAGGAAAATTTTCCTTAAAATAGGAAAACCAGTGAAATTATATTTGTTTGAAATTTTAATATTTTCCCGGCAATCAACAACTTTTTAAAGAGCGTTTCCCAGTATTTCACATTCTTAATGATTATATCATTATTGCACACAAAACCCATATTCTAGTGTTGTTCACATAATTATACTCACTATTTATTTCACTAAATATTACTCAAAAACAATCTAATTATGGATACATTCATTCGGAATATATTGATATTCGTTAGAATCAATCTTTTATTGTTTACATAATATTTTCAAAAACCATATATTATGTCCAATGCGTACTAGAGTGCGAAACGGGCCCCCGATTTCTCGGGCCCCCGATAATAAGTATCGGACTTTGTCGGGCTCGGGCCTTAAGATAAGAAAATCAAATCGGGCCGGGCTTTT
>JAQGAW010000476.1:0-28882 GCA_034698025.1 Phthiracarus crinitus
ACAGCAACAATACCAGTTCACGTCGTCAAAGGCTTCAAATACACTTTGATGCTCGGCGTAAACATCGGACGGTTATTTCCGATTTCAATCAATTTACAAAACAAAAGTGCTTTCTAAAATAAATATTTCTCAAACGCTTTCAACACAAAAGTTAAAGCAGATGCTAATAGTGCTATAGCTTTATTCGCTACAACACACAAAGCAGAAGCGCTTCAACAACAATCTATTAACAATTATCGCAAACTCGAAACTTTAAAAGAAATAACTCAAGACAAAGCGCTTTCAAAGAATAATCAACTCATTTCAGGCACATTTGGATTTAGTCAACTGAAGGCATAAACACTTGAAACATCACAACAAATGATACGCAAATACGAATTCAAGATATCGCTTCAGTCAGATTTGACAAGTCTATTACCATCAATTGATTATCAGAGATTTATCAAAAAAAATCAATGCGCTTTAAACGAAACAATTTTATCGACAACACAACCATTATTTGTCTCATTGAAAATACTAATCTCATCGTATCTGAAAAATTGTAATATTATTGCGATATCAGCTCAAAATCAGTCAAATCAACAATTGTTGGCATCAGGTTATAAATCCACAATTAGAGCGCTCAAATCATATTTCATTTTGGATCAAACACAACAATTTACAAAAAATAGCAATGCATCGCAAATGGAAACCAAAAGAGCTTTAATGACAATAATCACATATAACATTAATGAAAAACCGATAAACTTAAATGCTATTAATGGACTTTTACTTATCATTTATCTGGTAATAATCGTAAAGCGAGTATTCTCATCTGGTTACTGTTTACGGAAACCCTCTCTGATGAATATAATACAAGTGGCCAATGAAGATAAGTGGAGTATTAAGCGCTTCAAACAGCATCATCGATGGCGAATAAAATCAATTACATTACGATCACAAACACTCAATCCTTACGAACATGACATTCACTTTCAAACCGCAGCAGATGAAGTGACACCAAAGTTCACTATCAATTATTAATCATATATTTAAGCATTTAATCATCTAAATATATTATCTTTATAGTTAATGTCATAGTTCTCATTCCTTTGCTTATTGTACTCACATATTACTCATTTCATACTCTTTGTTACGCTATTTAGGGTTACATAATATATGACTATCGTTTCACTTATTAGTTGTTAATCCCTATTTAAAGCGCTTTCACACATATTCACTTTAACAGTTACACAGTTACTCTTAAGCAGTTAACACAGTTATTCACTTACAAACATAAATTTTTTGCAAAATGAAATAAAAAATATTATTGAAATCGGTGAAATTGTGGTAAATCTATATATAACACTATATCTTGGCATATTTAGCTATTATTAAGATTTTACCATCATTGATATAAATTAAAAAGAACAAGAATGTAATGTTCCGAAATTATGTGTGGCATATGCCAATTTAAATAATTAACTATATTACTTACAAAACATTAAATTATAATAATTTAATATAAATTAACAAAACATAACGAAAATATTGGGAGCGAGCGATAGAGAAGAGCGAACGACCAAAACTATATTAACTTAAAACTGAAAAGTCAAGATATTATGACCGTATAGATCTTGTTTTATAAATATTTTAATTTAAATACTATTTTTGCATGTTATTCAAAATTTTTTAGTGTTTTAAATATTATTGGCATATTATCTAATTCTTATATTGTTGGACAACTATTATTTAATTTTATTTTTAAGAAATCTGTTCTTTTAAATTTTTATTATTTCAATGAATTAGTTGAATATAATAATTCAGTGAGTAATTAGAATAATTTTGCACTTTTTCAATTTTTGAGGAGGGGTGTATTTTTTAACTAAGTTTATAATTTTGTTTTTCTTATACCGGACTTATTAATTTTATTTGTGAGCATAGTTGCATAATTTTCAATTAAATAAAACAAATTTTGAGCTAATTTAAAAACTATAGTTTTAAAAATTAAAAGATATAATTAACTTTATTCGAGTATGATTTAACTATAAGGAATCTAAGTTTATGAACTGTAAACAAAATTAATGATCTTAATAATTGGTTTATAATATTAAATTTAATTTTTTGAATGGGAATCACTGCAGAAAATCAAAGTTAGTTAACTATAAATTTTATACTTTAATTTTTAACATTGCTTTCATTTAAATATTTCTATTTACAATAATATTAATTTACTATTTCTTTATGTGCAAAATTATTAAATATTTTATAAATATCGAAAAATTTCTATTTTAAATACATACTTTCTGTCATCCGTATATAGTGTTGTGTCGTTTAGAATTTATTCATTTAATCTAATTCTCTATTTTTTAAAAACTTTAAAAATTTATTTTTTTTAAATTTTTATTATTGTCAAAAATTGGTACTTTATGATAATATAATCCTTATATGCAGTTTTACAAACATAATTTATTTTATTCCTATTTCCAAAATAGTTTTTAAACTATTTTATTTTATTTCCATATTTAAATATATTTTTTATTCGATTTTTAATTTAATTTTTAAAATCGATAGAATAATTACGCAAGCGATTACATTTATCAACAGAAAATTAATAAGTTAAAAATTATAATTTTGATTTTGGCTCTGAAATTGTAGCTCTTATAAACACTTTAAGAGTAAAGATTACAATCGATTACATGGCTCGACATTTATATATTAAAGTCGATCAAAACAGAATTACTCGCAACATAAAACTCAAACGATGGGTACAGTTAAGATGACAATCAGCATGTTTGGACTAACAGCTAAAATACCAAATATTTCAAATACAGCTTACTATAAGAGATAAATTTAGCGATTTATTTCGTTTAATGTTAAATTTACGTCAATTAAAGGTATTATTTATTAATCAGTCGAATAATAAAATGGTAAATACAACTATCAAATCAAATCATTTCAATTAAATATCGCAAAAACATTAAGTAAAACAAGTTATTTATTCGGCGCTGAGTATTGTTGGCGGATTTTCAATGATCACTTTCGATCAAATCATATCATCAAATGTTTTCGAAGCTGAAGAATCCGAAGGCAGGCGTGATTTGGAAAAATGCTTGGCGATTTCATTGAAGAGCAGAAGTCAATAAAAATAAGGAAGCTCTTTTAGAAAAAGGACATATACGAAACTCAAATGTACATACGCAGCTCCAGTAACACTTTTAGAGAAATATGATGGGAAATATCGCTCTTGCATCAACTATTGAAATTCAAATATTGATTCGATTCAATATATGGAACCGATGACACTTATACAGGACATAATAGACAACTGTTTTTACTCAAAAATAATTGTAAAATTACAATAAGACTGCTATTGGCATTATCGTGTACACCTGGAAGACATAGAAAAAAAAACAATATTCGTTACACATAATGGGCAATGTGAATGGTTGATCATGCAATTTGGGGAACAAATAAATGTGCATTATTTGCACGATACCTTCGATAGTATTTAATGTGAACATTAGCTCAATGACATGCTATTATGCCAATGCCAATAACTGCACCACAAGCTCCTTAGACAGATATTCAAACGTCTAAGGGAGAATATCAAAAAAGTATATCGCAATAAATGCTTATTTGTGGGTAAAAATATAATTTAAATGAAACCATTTAAATAATTCTTACAGCTTAAAGACGGTAAATTGCTTCAAAGATTTAATGGTTTTGCGAATTTCGAACCAAATTTTATCGCAAACTATTCACATAACTCAGCTTCATAGTACTAGTTTTAAAGAAGTGGACAGTATAGCAAGCAAAAGATTCGGATATTTAAAATTTATATTAACAACAGCAACATCACTTGCTATTTTAGATCAAACCAAGAGCTGTGAATTACAAAAAAACGCATTAACAGTTGGAAAAGTAGTCATACTTTCACTTGATAACAATCCTATTGATTATATCTCGATGCGTTTAATTAATTCAAAACCTTGTTGTTCAGCGACCGAACTCAAATGTTTTAAAAACTTAAAAATCTACTCATTGTGTACAAAATTTGATCAGATCACGGGTCATAAGGATTTTAAATGGCTCTTCAATTTTAAAGAGTTAAACAGTAGTCTTTAATTAGCGAACCAAATTACAGGAATTATCATTTGACATTCAATACAGAGCAGGAACTTAAAAACAACGTGTTGACTCAATATTTCGATCTGAATTACACTGGAATGTATTTAGTGCTGACCTTGCCATCGATTGAAACATTATTAAAAAAGGCACAGATTCGAAAATTCTGAGAACTAAGCGCATGATAAACAAAGATGGAATCATCATTATTATGTTTAGAAATAAATTAAAATCAGTTCATGCAATTAATAAAATACGATCAGTTTTGAAAGAGTATCACGATGATAACAATCATACAATACAATCAGAGATCGATGCTTTTCATACGGCAGAAAGAAATATTGGACCGCCAAACAGGCTTTAACGGACGATACGAATTTTTCTAGTCAAAGATTCAACAAATCTCTTAAATACAATGGAGTTTCAATGTTTATTACATCATACAATTCAAAATCGAATGGATGTGTGAAAAAAGTAAACGATTGGAATTTTAATGCACTCAAATTAGAATTTTTAATCAAACCAACATTCAAATGGTCGACTTTATTGGCTTCAAACCTCGACATATATAACATCAATTCTCACAAAATAACTAGATTTATCACAGAATTATTTGGTTGAAGCGAATGAAATCAATCGATGAATTGAATGTTTCACGTCGTATTGCAATAAATAAAAGTAATTAATTAACGGTGTGCTTCAAAACATCATACGACAAATAACACCATTCTAATGAACTTAAAATTGGAGACTTAGTAAAAAAAAATACAACATAATCATCCATAAAGTAACACATTGACTCCACTTAAGGAAGCCCCTCTTACTGTGCTTAATAAAGTATCAGAAGTGAATAACACGCTAAAATACAATAAAAGCTCAAGTACATCTGAAAACGTATTTCAACTGGAACCGTTTTATAAAAAAAATCCAAACTTCTTAACGGCGTCATATGTACTGACCGATTAGTTATTCCACTATTAGTAATGGCATTTCATCACTAATGTTTTAAATAGTTTATATTCCTTTTATAATACGCGTATTCACATATTATAATACATATTTACACATTTAATGATTCTTACTCACATCTCATATTATGCGAGTATAATCACATAATAATACCACGTTTTATTTAATTTAAAACGACTCTTGTTTTAACACTCGGATTGTGAGAAACTCATGTAACAATAGTTTAGTGTTATTCTTATTTTTGATAATAAAAGACTTATTTAGATATTAAATAATACAGTTGTTGTTGTAATTTTAATCATTTTTGAACATTAATTAATCTGAGATATCGAATGAAGTGGGACTTAATCCAGCGTAGCTTTATAATATATTTTCAATTGTGTATTTAAAAAATTGACTTAATTTATGTATTATAATTTTATAATTTGTAATTTTTTTAAATATCGAAAAAGTCTTCAATAACTTTTCTTAGCAATAGTAATATCAGGAAACTAAGTTTATGAACTGTCAAATAAATTAACCTTTTAATTTATATATTATTTTTTTAATATTAATTGCATAAATTGGTGTTATTATTTTACAGAATTTTTTAACAAGTAATTTATTGTTAAACTTTAAATTTTTAATTTCCTTTGCTATAAATTTTTCTTTTTATAAATATTTAAATCTAAATTATATTTTATATATTCTTTAGATTTATTCTTACAATACTAGAGTTTAAACCAATTGTATGATTTGTGAATACTATCGTTTGGCTTTAGTTATTGAACATTTAAGAATTTTATGGCTTAAATAAGATTATTGAGAAATTTTTGATTAAAAAACTTTTGTTTAAACTTTCTACAATGTAATAGCAATTAATCATTTCAAAGTTAAAATGATTTATAGTTTAATTAGAAACGAACATTCATATTTCTCTTTCTCTTAACTTAAACAAAACTAATGTTTCTAACTTTAAGTTTATAATTTTGCTATTCTTATACTGGACTTCGTATTTTTATTTTTTTGAGAAAAATCAAAATTAATATCAAAATTTTTTATGATTTAAATTTTATTTTAATTTTTTAAAACTTTCCATTTTGATTGAATTTCGATTTTGATTAATCAACGAAACTATTTATGATTTTTTCATATTAATTTTGAAAAATCAAATCAACAGTAATCAGGAATCTAAGTTTATGAACTGTAAATTAAATAAAGAAACTTTTAAATTAATATTTTATATAAATACGATTTTGATAAACTGGTATCAAAGACTATTTGAATTAACTATTATAGTTAAACTTTTATTTTTAACTTTGCTTTCATTTAAACTTTTTAATTTTATTAATATTTCCAATAAAATTGCATTTTAATTATACTTTAGATTTTATATATTAATATAATATGAATTTTACTTTTTCTTAATTTGTAAAATTTAAAATGCTTTATCGGCAATAAAAACATTCAAATTAGTTTTAATTTAAAAATTATAGTTTAAAATATTTCAAAAGTTTTAAATAACTTTAATTAACATTTTACTAGTAAAATAATAAATATAAGGAATCTAAGTTTATCAATTGTAAACAAAATAAATAATCTTTTTAATTTATTTATTATATTATTTTTAATAGGGAGCGGACAATTCGGTTAAAAATACTTCAAATTTCAGTCGGTTATCGGTTCAAAAAAACAGTTAAAATCGGTTATTTTTCGGTTGATCTTTTATTTAAAGAAATGAATTATATTTTATTACATTTTACATTTCAATGTTTTCATGAGTAAAATTAAGTCTATTTTCCCTTAAAAAGCTTTCTTAAATTGAAAAGGAAAGCTCAACTTCTACAGAAACTAAAGGATCATAACGGGTTTTTAACATGTGCTCAAATGAATTGTTTTCTGATTTAAAATTTTCTAAATCTGGATTTTTCTTTTGTGAATTGTTCAACTTGTTTAGTTGATTTTCTACAGTTAAATTTTGTGATTCTAATGTTTTAATTGTTGTTACTATGCAGCGATAATCAACTAATTTTAATAATTTTTCTTGAATTAAATTTGAATTAAATATAGTCTTTGCATTGTTTATAGCAAGTGTATTTCCATTTAGTTTTGAAATGAATAATTAAACTTTTTCGAAATTGTCAACATAGTAAAAAACATTTTTTGCATTTTATTTTCTCATAGACAGATACTTAGGAGATATTTCGTTCAGCACTCTGAACCTTTTCAATCCTAATGAACATTATGTTTTAAAGTTAGCAGTTTTTTGGTTGAGTTAAGTGTAATATGAGTCCACCATATGGTCAGTGAAATGCGTGAAATAAGTTAAGCAGAGCTAAATTACGCATTTTCTTTGAAACTTAAAAACAGTTATGTTTATTTACTTATGTTAGAACTCTATTTACAGTCAAAGAACAGTTTATAGTAAAAAACAGTTTCAAGCCAAGTACCTCATCGTGAAATAACGGGTTTAGGTGATAGAGCTAGTCCTGCTTCTTTTCTATATATTTGTTGACTGTGTTTAGATTTTAATAAGACATTTTTCATAGATGAAATAAAGTCATTTACAATGTGGTTTCTTCTCTAATTTTTTTCGATACTCGGTGTACAGCAATTTTTTCCATAAGAAACTTCTTTTAAATTTTTAAAAGCTTTGACCATATAGCTAGCTTGATCGCTTACTACTAATAAAACTCTTTGAAATTGTATTATTTCTGGCCATAAAATTTGACATGCATGTGAAAAGGTTGCTATAATTGTAGAATTGTTTGTTTCTTCTACGATGTTTGTTGATAATAGCATAGGTTTTGAATTGTTTCCATCTAAGGCCCAACTAAAACATTTTCATCAAAATTTTGCGCTCTATCAGTCGTTTCGTCAATTATAAAGTAGACATTATTATCGCCAATTACAGATCGAATTTACTTAATTTTTTTTGATATAATGGCTGAACATAATAATTACGGATTAAACCCTTTGCTATTTTTATAAAAAAATTCATTGGCAACACTTTATTGATTTTCACTTCTTTCAAACGATTCTTTAATTAATAACTGATTTCCCACATTTTTCTCTTTTCTGATTTTATTTGTTAGAATTGATGTGTTCAGTCACACGGCTTGCTAAGTGTTGTTTTGTATAATTTACCTTTTCATCGCATACCACACAAATTGATTTTGAACCATCAATTTTAAATGATTTTTTATCTTTACTTATGGCTTTATTTAACTTTTCATATAACGATTTACTCATTTTAATAAATTTAATTTGTAAATATTAAATATTAAGAACAATAACGTATAAATAATATACAATAAAACACGTGTACATTAAAAATAACTGAAAAAAATACGTGATTTATGAATTTCGGTTGAAAACTCTTAATTCGTTTTTTTCGGTTAAATAATCTATGTGTTAAAAGCTTTATTTTAACTTAATATTTGTTTTTATATACTATAACCGAAATTTAAACACTTAAATAGTGTTCGGTTATAACCGAATTGTCCGCTCCATACTAATTATACATCTTAATGTGTTCATTATACATCTGACTGCAAAATACTTAATTATTTATTATTTTAATCTATTAGATATTAGTTTTTTTTGAATAAAATATTGGAAAATCTATAAAATATTAGGTCATTAACATAATTTCCTAAATTAGCATACAGTACTATTTGTCCAAAAAAATTGTTGTTGCGTTTTATTATAATCCAATATAGGTTTGCACTTTTAATTTATTATAGAATGATAGCCAAAACTAATAACTATCTTTAACGCTGTTAATAACAGTTGACTGATGGACGAACGGATATAGTCAAATCGTTTATCTCTGTGAAAGTGTGATGGAATATTTATTTCTAATCCCATTCAACATTTTGTCTATTAAAATATTACAAATTAACATAGATTTTCAATACTTACTTTATTAAATGACATGAGATTAATAAAATCTTACCGCAATATAATCTGCAAACACCAATAAAGCAGTCTATGACCAAATAATGTCTAATATATTAAATGAAATTAAAGCTGTTCAAGGGTTGTAAAATTGGAACCTGAGACAAACTGACAAAATAAAGATTTTAACCGATCCGACCCGAAAGTTAAAGTCTTGCAACCTTACCGACACGAATCAAACCGGCGGTTAAACGAAAACCCGATAAACAGATATAAAAATATTTAGTGAGTAGAAAGCCTATAATTTAATCCATAATTTCATTATAAATTTTAATGATGCAAATAATATTTATATAATTCTGCTATTTTAGCAAATTTAGCATTTTATTTAAGAATAAATCGTTGAAATTATGTACAATATTATGTTTTGTTGATATATTTTAGTAAAAAATCATTTTTTTTGTCAATAAAACTTGTTAGTCGGGTTATCGGTTTATTGGTGGGTTCATGCAAAATGATTGCGGTTTAACCGAACCGAGACTAATAACTTAAAAATTAAACTGACCAGACCCGATATGGAATCCTACCCGATTAACCGACGGTTTAACCGACCCGTTAACAGCTTTAATTGACATATAATCAAAAAGATATTTTCACAGAGTTGCTTAGCAAATCTTATGTGTTGTGTGCGTTCATGTAATTTACTAATCGATTTTGTTACTAAAGAACTCTAAATTGTGAATTATGAGAGACAAGATTCTTGTTTGTGTGCACATTCATTGATTCGCAACACTTAAATGTTAGCACTATTAAGAAAACTAAAGAAAATTTAATACCAATTTTTTTATTAATTTATTTTCTTATTTTACTGCTATAATAATATCTTCCTTATATTTAGGTTACATTTTTCACGCCATGTGATTAATATAGTATTATGGATTTGAATGTACGTTTCGATTATTTAAATCACATGAACATACTAATATGCAACGAAATTTGTTAATAATGCTTAATATAGACTATAATATAAAACACAAACATTCTGTTCGGAATATTTCATCATATTTTCGTTAAACTTTTAAGTTGGTGTAATTTATTGTTTGAACAATAATAAGGAATAAAACCAGAAAAATAATATTATGTCTAACTCTTCAGCTAAAAGAGAAAATTATATTTCGATCTTCAGCTGGAAAACATCATTTATGATTTTCTTTACGTGCATTTGTGAATATTTTTTCCGTTTTTTTCTTTCTTTTTTCTACTACGTTCACTTCTTTACTTTCTACTTATGCTTTTTTGTTTCGCTTCCATTATAAATATATATATTCATCTCTCAAATATTTCATTCAATTCAAAAAACCGATTTTATCCGAGAGTATGGAGGAGTGAGACAGAGAGAGAGCGTGAGAGAGAGAATGAGTGAGAGAGCAACAAATAAAATTACAAGACGTTTATAACCTTTTCCTTTCACACACACACATACAGACACAATTGCTATGTGCACTCTCTTTTAACCCGCGAGAAATAAGAAGAAGTAATACATGATAGAGCGGAATAAAAAGAGAAACGAATCAAAAACGGCAAACGAGAACAAAAAAATTATATTGCATATCAAAATGATGCGTCAAAAAAATTTTCGTTTCGTTTCTCTCGTGACGTGGCATGTGTTGCGAGATATACCGAACAGAGAAATATAGATAGAAAAAAAACGTTATCTATTTTTTTCTCGCATCGGCTAATAGCTGATGTGATCCATTATTCTGGCGTTCGTAAGAATTGGAGCATATCTTATATGTGTGTGTGCGTGGAAATTGAAGCATACAGTTTTGAAAACCATTTATTACCACCTCTTCTTCCTATCAATACCGCCACAACTGTCAATCAACCGTTTAGTGTGTTTCGAGTACGGTTACCGTTATTGTACTGTTTGCGTTTGGGTTTTTCGCCATTGTTTTCGCTTCGGATAAAAAACAACTATTCCTAAAATAGGCGTATAATGCAGGAAAATACTGTATAAATTTTTCCGCGTTTGTGTGTAGATGTGTGTGTGTGTGTATCACTCGAGAAAGCATTAAGGAAATCGATTATATTTAAAGTGTATGTGTATGTATAGCCCATTGTCTATGAGCCTAAGCTACTTTAACCATGCATACACTGCCACGCACTACTGCTACTGTAACCGTTCGCTTAGTTATACAGAAACGCAAAATTGAATCAAATCCTGTTCACATAAATTAAATTATTGTTTTTTCGAGCTTCTATTAGATTAATGTTTTTCCACTTCTTATTATTATTATTATTTCTTCTTACTTTTTTGTTCGTTTATTGTTGTTCTTTGTTGTAACGTCTTCTCGAAATTTTTTTAATCTCTTTTCGTTTTTATTGAAAGATATAGTTTTTTTTGCTTCTTATTTGTTATTTTATTAAATTTGTTAACCCTCTCTCACTCTGCTCTTTCTCTCCACTCTCAACGTTACTCTATTTTCTGTTAATAGAATTTTTCATTTTACTATCCCTTTTAATCTTAGATAATAATTACTCCCTGTAGACATTTAGCTTCACTTTAATAAGAAATGGAAGTGAAATAGAGATAGAAATAGAATGTAAGTTGAGATACAGATAGATAAATAGATAATGTAATAGAGTATAGAGCAACAAATGCACAAATGAAACGAGAGAAAGATATATTGATAAACATTTAGATACCGTATATATAAATGAGTATTTGAGTTACTGATACAAAATCAAATATAAAAGAGTCAAAAAAAGCAAAACATCCGCAACCGTTAATAGACATAATAAGTTTTATCTACATTTTTGTGACACGTTCTTATTATTATAGAGCGCACTAATACACTGAACATGTTCGTTACCAGTGAAAAATATTCGATCGAAAATTGGCAAGAAATCATTGTTGCGTTACAAAACTACAGTTAGTATGAACTATTAACTGATAGTAATAGTAGTATTCCTCGGAAAATGCTCTCTCCCTCTGTCTTTCTTTGCCATATTGTTGTGTCACGTGCGCTCCACCCCATAATACCATTGTTATGTCACACATTAATAATGCTTATTATGCTACTGTTTTCGTACTATATTTTTCTGTTCATATCTTTTCTGTGTGCGTTGGTTATAGTTTTTTTCTCGAAAATGAAAAGAAGGCGTAAACACTCGGAAATTGAAGCTTAATGTTATTCTGGATTGACGAATATACCGCAATATATATAATTTATACATATACTAGAATATCATTTTCGATTTCACAGAATGGGGAACGAAACTGATACGCGTCTGAATTCGGTGTTATATTATTTTGTACGTCATAGTGACAGTATTAGCGACATTCTTCGCTTTACCTAAAGAAAGTTATTGTTGCGTTACAGTATGCGTGCGTGTTCTATGTGTATATGTATGTGTGTGTGTGTGTGTAAGTGAAGTGAACCAAAGTTTGCTTAAGCGAAAGACAGAAACGATGTGTGTGTCTATGTGTCAAAAACGTAATATATTTGATGCATCATTGCATTTGAAAAGAAGAGCACAGTGTTCATGTTATATATGATGCCGTAAATGCGAGTTAAAGCAACGATTTTCCTCAGTCTCTAATAATGTATCATTCGCTTCATGACATCAGCGTTTATTGCCATCACATATACACACACAGCACTTACACACACACATATTACTGACAAATGCGATCAACGGTCGTCATACGCGACGATATCTAAAGTGATACTATAGAGGATAGAAGAACGCGTCAGAATCGGTTATAACTTTTTGATTTTCCAACTCTCTCTTTGGCTCTCATTCCGTTGTGCTTATGTCCACAAAAACTATGCACAACACATCGTAACTTTTTTCTGCGCGCTTTTGAAATATGTTTCTCTATATTAATGTTGAAGTGCAGCGGTAGTAGTGGTATACGTATGCCTGCGAGATATTGTTGTCCAAATAAAACACTTCATCTCTCGTTTCCCATCTCTCATCTCTTTCCACACTCACACACACATACACACAACTATTGTTAATAACAAACAACAATATCCGCGTGTTGTTATATTATTTTTTATAGATACAAAAGACGTGATCGTATTTATAAATTAGTTTTTTTTCTCGAGTGAGAGACGAAAAAAGTGATGAGTAAAAAGCAGAAAAACGTCGTAGAAGTGCGAGAGCAAAAAATTGTATATATTTTTCGTGTACAGGCGATAAAAAGTGTGTGTGATGTGTGTATTATATCTATACTATTATATATATTCTTTTTATTGTTCACTGCAAATTGTTCAGTACAGTGCGGACACTACAACAACTGGAGAACGTATAAGTAAGCGAACGTTAGAACTTTTTTTCCTACTCTTTTTCACTTTGCTTTTACTATTATAGATATTTTTTTGTTGTTTATTCTGCAGTATCATTGCTGATGCTTGCGCTACTTCTACGCTATTTAGTATTGAGTATTCCGGTGTCAAAGCTATTTTTCGTTAAAACGTGCTAAAAATGCCGCTTTAGCTGTAATGACTGAGATGTGTGTGCGAGCGCTATACTATGTATTGTTGCCTGAATTAATTTCAATTGTCGTTTTTAGTGTTCCGTATTATTCATTGAGAGCGAGACCCTCTCTCTATCAGTGTCTGTAACGTTCAAACGTATTAGTATCCACTGTTTTCGACTGCGAATGTTTAGTCTCCACACACTGGTAATGACTTGTCACCAACCATTTCGATTGTAGTTCGTACCGAAACGCCTGTAAACGTTTGCAAATTACATGTTCGTTTGTGTGTGTGTGTGCATGCATTGTGTGTGCGCTAACGAATTAAACGGATTCCGTTGGCGCTCGTGTTTTAGCAATTATTTTATGATACATCGATATATGTTTTGTGTGTGCATTCGTTTTCTCACTGTGTGTGTGTGCGTATGCGTGCGATTGGTTAATAAATTGCAAACAACCGAACAAAAAATCGTGAAACATCTATTCGCGGCAATTATTATTAGCGATGTGTTATTAGGATATTAAAAAAATGTTGAATTTTGATTTTGTTTTTGTTTGCGATGGCGAGTCAAGAATAATATTAGCTGACAATCAAAAATCAATTAATATTAGTGTGTGGTTGCTGTTTGGTTTGACGAAATACGATCATTCCTTTAACGAACAATGAAAGAAAATGGTAATTTGCTTAATCTTATTTGTTTATTTTTTATTCTTATTTATAGCTCGCGTCGCTTTTTAAATAAAAATTTCATATAATTCTAATGTAAATTATAGAGAAAAATTATTTTATATTTTTATTGATTTTTAATGTGTCCAATGTATTCCTATCTTTGCTTGTGTTAAAAATTTTGGTAAAAAATAAAATCATAAATTTACAGTTTAAATTCTGGTTTTGAAAAATGTTATTTAGCTTTTAGCTGAAAAAATGAAGTCGAAATAGGCAATTTTATAAGTTGATGATAAAATTTTATAATAAGTTATATACTGTAACATAATTTAAAGTTCTAATATTATATACAATTAACTTCTACAGTTAATGTTTATGGGTTATTTACCACAGGAAAAATATTTGATTTGATTATATAATGTTTTTGTCTTGTTTGGCAAAATTAACAATCAAATTTAAACTATAACTCTTTAAAGTTTATTTTCAATTTCAATGACTGGAAAAATATATCTACATTTTATAAATTGTTATATCTTTAGCCAATCTCGCAAAAAGTAATTCGTAATAATATCGTATAAATATTGCTGTAAAATAATACAATAATTTTTATCTTGTGCATCGCTGATACATAAACCCAATTTGTTCAAGACTTTTATAGAGACATGCGAATATTTCAATAATAAAGTTTCCAAATTCTTACGCCACGTACAAAACTAACGCTAACATTATTTAACATACGAGAAAATAAATAAAACAAACTCGAAAAGAAAAATCTTGGAAAACATTTCCGATTTTTACATGATTGCCGCTCATTTGACTGCCTATTCATATTAATCTCTTTCTATTTTCAATCTTCTTTTTCCATTCAACCAATTTCGTTGCTACTGCTCTCTCACTCTTTATTATTTTCATTCAACGAAAAGTGAAATTTCTTTTTTAAAAATAACTACCAAAACGCCATAACAACAACGATACGCAATATTTTTCGATATGTGTTCGGTTGGTTATCAAACGTTATAATCAGCGAGTGATTTCGCGAAATATTGTATATAAACTATAATAATAATAATAACGAAAGCAAACACTCAAAGAAGAAAAAATTTTTTTCGGCAAAAATCGATATTTATTATATTATTGCTATGCATGTATATATGAACATATATGCAACGAAAATCGCTATTTATACATGCAATGCGATTTTATTTTCTTTGCAAAAGCTTATCGTTGATTCATGTTTTCCGATAAAATGTAAATTAGAAAAATTGCGCCATATATTCCAAATACCTTTGGATAGTGAGTGAGTGAGTGAGAGAGAGAGAGGGAGAGAATTAGATTAATAAAATAATAATAATAATAATAATGACGAAAATATATATCAGATTAATCACATAATACACTGCTCCTTAATGGAAGCAAAACAATATTACAATATACCTATTATTATATAGGAAAACTCGTATAATAATATTCTGTACAACACAGGAAACATGTACTGTATATGTCTGTGCATTTTATGCTGTGGTTGTGTGTGTGTGTGTTACAGTTAATTCCAGTTTCCTCCATATAACGCTCTCCGCGCGTATTATTCTGTTTTAAACGCGATAACTTTTTAACGCCCGGTTATGCTACCAGTATTTCAGTTATCTGTTCGTGTTGTGCCAGCGATGCGTTATCATTAGTGATGATCATATTATATAATAGGGAAAGCGATCATTAAAATTGTTTTGTGCGCAACATTTTTGGAATGTTTTTTGTAACTGACATTTATCGACATTTTTTTAAATAATACTCTGATATTTACTAAATTAAAGATTATTAATCTTAATGCGCATCAAAAAAATGAGAACAAGAGTGAACATTCTTGTTTGATATTTTTTGAACATTTTTACAAAAATAGAAAAAAATCTTTTTATTATTTCTGTATAAAAAAAGATAGATTAATGTTTGGACGGGTATTTCAAATTTAACGAGAGAAACAAAAGGTTTACAGTTGAGGAAAATAAATCTTTCGTTTCGATAATCGTCTTAAAAAATTTCATCCTTTTTTTAATTAATCGTTAGAAAAATAATCTATTTTTTAAAGCAAAAAATTTACTCTCCAAAGGTAATCCAATTAGACCGCTGAAAAAACAAAGCATTTTAAACATTTCGCAATGCTTTATCGAAGTTTTATATATACCCAATATATCCCCATAATTAAATTATTCCTCGAGTGTTAGAGAAAATTTCCAAATAAAAGTTACCATAAAGCCATCAAATTCCTAAAAACCAAAATGCCTACTATTAAGTGAAAGTAGGATAGATTAAGTGGCATTACAAACCGGCTAATAGAACAACAACAATAGTTATGACCCGGTAAATCACCCTGGGATTAACAAATAAAACCCGCCAAATTCGGGGGATAATACTGTCCATCGTCAGTGAGCATCACTCGACGCGCTCCATTAAGCTCTAATCGCACGAGTGTATGTGTGCGGCGCATTACTAGTGCCATTTATTGAACAGCAAATGCAGCATCAAAGAGCGAGTTCACTTCACCAACGATACCACTTATGCTAATTTCCATACAGTGCTTCTGGATGCGTATGACGCGCTATACTCTACATGAAAATGTAGCAATGGTTTTAAGTGCGCTTTATTTCGCTTATATTTGCATCTCTCACTCACTCACTCAATCAGTCACTCTCTCGCACATACTTTCTCTTTCGCATCGTCATTCATACATATCCTTCTATTCGCTCCCTTTATCGCCGCTTTTTCTTTCCTGTTCGCTCATCTCGTATACGATGTTCTAAATTGTTAATTATGAACGCGCTTTTGAAAGCCACATAATATATTAAAGTGTTATTATTATGATTATGATTATTGACGATGAGTATAGAGAATATTATGTGATTAAAATATCAAGTATTGAAAATTATTTGAAGTTATATTCAGCACTGTATATGCGAATGTGTGTGCAATAGTAGCAGCTATTGTTTAGTGAGACGTGACTGGAAATTAAATTTGTTCTTCGATGCGTTCAATTGAACACATAGTGTGTATGCATTTCGGGAAAATAATAATCAAGCTATTAGTTTTAAACAGCAAAGCATAGCACAGTAAGCGGTGAGAGAGAGAGAGAGAGAGAGAGAGAGAGAGGAGGAGAGAGAGAGTCTAAGAAAGGCACGCACACAATACACGCACCTTTTAAAATAAAGCGTTCAAATATCGATTTTACCCATAGCTTAATATTCTTGATTGCTTGCCGCTACAACTAATAACTACAGATTCTGTTAAACACTAACCGTGTGCTGATTTACACCTGAAAGTTTTTTCGCTTTCGTTCTTCATTATTACGACACAAAAAAGCGAACACAAAACAAAAAACAAAACAAAAACGAAAGCCACTGTATATGCGGTTGTATGTGATACAGTGCCACCAGCATTATTTCATGCGCCAAAACCATGACAACATGCAGGTAAAGATATGATACATTTATATACATACAGTGCACTATTCCAACGATTAACACACACACCGTATTATACAATATACCGGGAGTATAGACATAGACATAGAGCGCCCATATTCGCCAAGCAATAAATCACAAAGTAATATTGATTGTTTCGCAGCATCGTTCGCGTCTCTATCTCGCTCTCTCTCGCTATCGTTCATTCACTATCAACCATTATAATAACCACGCGTATCCGCTTAAATGTATATAAGATTTATATAGTATTCATAGTAGACAGTGGTGTTGTGTGTGTGTTTGGTTTTATGCGTAAGCCTTTTGCTCCGTGAAGAATCTCATCCAAAGCAGTGCGTGTGTGTCTGTGTGTGTGAGAGTGTGTATGTGTTATGTGCTGCTGTAAAATCTACATTTTCTTAGCATCTTCTAAGTTCTATGCGCTGTTAAGACGATAGTATATGATTCATTTTGGATCACCATTTCGCTCGCTTTCCTCTTTTCGAGATGCGTTTAGACGCTCAATCGATACACTTATATCCATCTCGTCGTTGATTGAGTGTGTTTACCGTTACATATAACTACAAACTTGGAATCCTGTTATTTTTATATATTTTGAAAAGTAAAAGAAAAACCAACGAAAAGCAAAAAATTTTCGTCTGCGAAAAAACTAAGGTAAGTAAGTAGTAGTTTATGTGTGTTTGTGTTTGCGAGTGTTTTGTGAGCCGATCGATAAGTGCGGTATTTTCTGTATATATTGCTGCCAATGTATATATGCGATACGATTTCGGTGTTCGCCTTTTCCATATCCACTAAAGATATCATTGACAATACGGTACTTTTATTTACTCATAGATTTTGTCGCTATCGATATGTCAACAATCGTTGAACATATTTTTTAATTTATTCTGAGTACAGTTGCCTTTGTTCAGTATTGTTATTATTAATATTATTATATGGAATTTTTCTCTTATAGAAAATGAGATTATTTTTTTTATTATTTCTTTTCGATTTTGAAGTAATATAAGATTGAGAAACATTTTTTTGATATGAACTGAAAAATTCTTTTTTTTTAATATCTTCAGCGAGAGATTTTCAACGTTCATAAAAACGTATAGTAGAGCTGCTGCTTAACAAATAAAAATCATTATTTTTTCCCTACCATAGTACACACACATTTATGCCATATAGAAATTAAAGCGCGCCATAAAAAAGGTATAATGTAGAAAACTCTATTTTTCTCTCGCTCTCTCACTCACTAAAAAATGATTTATTTCAAAAAAAGCGACTTAAATATATACAGTATATTTATGTACTATATATATATTTATTAATAAAACTTAATATATATTGCCTTCGCTCATTTTATTTTCTTTTTAATACCCCCTTCACTATGTCTCTTTCGAACTAAACGCGTTGCTATTAAAAAAATACGCTCAAAAAACTCTACCATCACTCTAGAAATAACAGCAGCGAATGCGAAAAACGCTTAAGTAATTTATTCAGTTATAGTTATATAAAAAAGCGGTTGCAAAAAAATCGACGACTTGTTGGCGTATATACAATATATTAAATTTATATAATATATTTATTTATTATTACCTCGTTTTACGCTATCGCACGAAACGCATCGGTTTCAGAAAATATTATTTTTTGTTATGTGTGTATGAGTGTGTTGTCGTTGTGTTGCTCATACCGTTGTGTGACATTAAAAATTCAAGCCTTATTTACTTTACTTCACTCTCGCTCTGTGGCTGACTCCGCGATATGCTCAGTATTTGTGCCGTTTTAGTGCTTGTTTGTGTGCGTTTTATATACTGGTATATGTGTGGTCGAGTAAAACATTTTGTAATGACTTCGAAATGATGTATTGATCGCAAATATAGAAAAGAATAAAATTTATACGTCAAATCAGTGCGACTATATTACCGGTCATTTGTGCTCCGTTTAAATGTTATTCATAACGAAATCTTTTTCTTTATCGAATTATTTCCGTTCACTGCTTCACATTTTTCTATAACATAAACTAAATAAATAAATGTTTAAATAAATCATATTATTTTTTTTACGAGAGCAGCGTCCAAACCAGCGGCTAATACGCGCGGACAACGGGATTAACGCGTGCATGAGTGTCACGGTGTGATTTGTACCGAACTCATTGATAGGTTAGACTATAATTTTACTACTTTGAGTCGGTACGAATCATTCGCATTCATGCAGTCGACCAACAGATACGACTCAATTACAAGCTTATCTCTTCGGTGTTTATTTATTTATTTTTATATATAAAACATCTTATGAATCATTAATTTCGTTTGCTTTATATATTTATGCACCACTTGTATGGTATGCGAGCGTATTTCTAAGGTTGCCGTTTGTCTATTATGGATGCGTTTCTTATATATTGCGTATGTATTCATTCATATTTATATATGTTTTTATTTCTTTATAATCGCATTATCCGTTAACATCATTCCACTTTATAAAGTGCTAATATATTTCCGATTTGAGGGCCTTATTGATGATAATAGATTGGGTTTAGTAGTTAGTGTTTAGCTGAGCTCGAGTTCGAGATCGAGCGCAGTGAAAATCTAGTGTTTCGAATTTAATTTATTTCCAACAATACATTATTTCAGTGGGCATTTTATAAGGTCAAGTGTGAGATTACGTTGCAATTTTAAGAATAATAAAAATCGAATCTGAACCAAAAACATAACTGTACCTTAGAATAACAAAAATAGATTTATGCAGATTATGTGTGTGCGTGTGTTTGTGTGTTCATAGTGTAGGAAAAATTCCATAAATATTTATCTTTGTTATTAACATAATTAATCTATCATAGAGATTATGACACGATAAAACGGGAAACCGAAAAACGAAAGAAAGGTATGATATATGTTGCTATATCTATATTGAATTTTTTGATGTTATTTTCGCATAATTTAATTATTTGCGTTCGTTCGCTAAACTGGAAAATTTAATACTACAAAAATTCTCTATAATTATTCTGGTTATGATGTATTCAGTTTCTAATACAACATTATAGCTTGCTATTACGACTCCACGCAACTGTATGGTAATTAAGTGATTTGTGATTTGTTGTGTGCGCGAATTTATTTTCAGTTAATTTAGGAAACCGTATGTTACAACTGGTAGTTATGAATCGCATGAACAATTCGTTAAAAGCGATAACAATGAGCAATTTTTCTGGATTACGAGTCAAGAGCTTATATTTCGCTGTATAATTATTATAATTATGACAAATATAATGCTTATAATTTATTAGTAAAATTTAAAGTTTTTAAATTTTTAAATTTAGCATTTCAACGATAAATATTAAGTTTGAATATGTTATTATTATTACTTGTTTATTGATTAAATAATTTTTGCGATTCGATTCGCGACTTAGCATAAAATTAGCTCATAATGTGCTGATCACATAGCATTAATTCAATTCAATTTTCGTTTGACATTTTAATGAATCATTATTATTACTATTCATTGCCAATAATAATTAAATATTATTTTTATTTTCCAGCAAACATCGAACAAAGCTGCCTGTAATTGAATAATTTTATGATTCATATTTTTTAAATAATTACGTTTTATGAGTCATTTCCTCCAGACTCATACAAGCCTATTCTAATTTAACTATTAAGTACGTTTTGGATTTTCTCGGTAATGTTGGCCATTAAAATTATATTAAGCTCAAAATTGAATTAAATTTTCCAGAAAATTAGATTGTTATAACGGAATACTTATTAGTTGAAATTATATAATCATTTGTTTATCATCAATTATTTTGTCGATTTGTTAGGAATACAGAATGCAAATTGGTATTATTATTAGATTGACTTGAAATTGTATCTTCTATTTTCAAAGAATAGTCAAGCATTTTGATTAGATATAACTCTGTCTATTCATTTGTGTCACTTTATGTTTGAAGACTTATAAACAAAAATCTATTATTGTTCTATAAATATGCAATTTTACTACTAAAGTCAGTAATAAGGGAAAGTGCCATTAAAACTTGTGTTTGGTTTAATTTTGGAAGTAAAAGGAAAAGTTATGATTTTTTAAATATTTTTATTTACTTGAAGCATAAGAAAAAGAAAAGTAAAAGAAAATTAAAAATTGGAAGAAAGTCAAACTAATTATAACAATAATCAGGAATTTTTATAAACTTTATTGATATAATGGTTAGGGATAGGATTTTTCGGTAATAAAAACTACTAAATTCGGTAACTATTCGGTAAACTAATCACCACATTTTTAACATTATAAACAAATTTAAAATAGGATTATGACTAAGTAGTTTTTGAATTTTTCTAAATTTTATAAGGTTTTTGACATAGGATATTAGAGATATTAATTTTGTCTTGAAAATTTTTTTTAAAAAAGTTTTTAGATATGGATTCTAAAAATCTTAAAATATGACCCCTCCTAAAACTCGTCAAATTTGACTTACTTTTGTATAGAATTTGGGCAATTCGGTAACATAAATGTAATTTTCGGTAATTCGGTAATAAACATTAAATTTGGTAAAATTCGGTAAATTTGGTAAATTAAAAATGTTACTATAATATTTGTTTTATGATGTAATACTATAATAATAAGTATAAAAGCGTTTGGAGTAAGAGAAAAAATTCGGTATTTACCGAATTATCCTATCCCTAATAATGGTTATTAAATTTTGAAAAGTCTCTAATTTTTTTATTGTGTAAATTCTATATATTTATTAATGTTTAATAGTTAATGAACTAAAATTTCCTAATTTATTTATCTGACTGTGGAAAGGACAACGCAGGACAAAAAAAATGATAGTCTGGTAATTTTAATTTTTTTAATAAAAAATATTAATTAAAAAATATTAAAAATTTTAATTGTGACATGTTTTAAATTAATTTTTTTACAAAACAAAATATTTGATACTCTATTACCGAATCAATAACAAAATTAATTAATTAAAATATTGTACCCTAAGTTTGTGCGGATAGTCCGCGGATAATTTGACGAAACATTATTTTTAATAAATTATTAAAAGTTAACTTTGTTAACACAAAACAAAAATAATTATTCAGTTTCAACTTTAAATGCTTCAAAAATAACGAAAACATTTGAGGCCACTTCTTCGAAATCCGGGATTGGATTATCTTATAAGTACAAATTTTACAACAAATCTGTTAATTTTTCTATCGTTTTATATTTTAGGTCAGATGCGGACAATGTGCTGGAACGGACTTAGGTTAAATTCGGCGCGAATTTAGGGTAATTAAAAATTATAGGTTATCAAATTAAATTTTCCAAAAAAGCAATATAAGGCAATTTATTTTTATTGGTTAGATAAAGTAATATGAAGCAAAAAAATCTAACGTAGTAACAAACTTTATTTTGAAAGTTTTTTAATACCACACTAATTAAGTCTATCGATGATAAAAATATAATTTTGAATATTAAGTGCCACCAATATGTTATCATAAAAA
The DNA here is from genome assembly GCA_034698025.1 of Phthiracarus crinitus. Classification (NCBI taxonomy): domain Eukaryota; kingdom Metazoa; phylum Arthropoda; class Arachnida; order Sarcoptiformes; family Phthiracaridae; genus Phthiracarus; species Phthiracarus crinitus. Next base: position 23,041 of record JAQGAW010000476.1, read on the forward strand.
TCTTCATAACATTTCGTTTGAAATGAAAAAGAAATGCAAATGATGCCATTAATAAATAAATCATTTCAGTAGTTTAATGATTGACGCGTGCATTAATCAAACTTCAAAAATTTATGCATGGGTGTAATTAAAATTAATTTCTATTTTATATACTTTGCTAAGTGTATCACTTGATTATTTTGAAATGAATAATTCATATTTACATAAATGTTCAAACTTGGATACTTTATTTGCCTAAAATATTTTAGATTTTTCACAGAACTCGAGTTGTTTCAATTTTTCAAATTTTAATCCAATAGGGATTCTGAGACACCATATTATATATTTGTAAAAAATGCATAAATATTATGTAATTCATAATTTACTTTTGAATTTTTGAAATATAAAACCGAATTAACGAATAATAAAATCCAAGAAGCATACAATAGAGAAAATCATAATTATTATATCATTTTATTGTAGTGTCATCTATTAACTGAGATTCAAATTATTTATATATTGCTAATAGTATTAATCAAAATGAACATTTAATAATAAAATTATTTTCATTTTAATTTTAATGGCAATAAATTTCTTTTAAGCTTATTAAAATTTACATTTAAAATGATAAAAAGTTAAAGTAAAAAAATCTTTTAACATATAATTTTTAAAATGTTTTAATTACGCATTTAAAAGAGGCAGAAATGAATAAAATCTGGAAACTAAAACTTTAGGTATTAATCTTGAAAAGTCAAGATTTACAAATTGTTTTTATCGCAGCAGTGTTTACTATTAAAAAGCGCTTATTAATAATAGTAAACACTGTTTTAAGATATTGTCAGGCTTTAATTTTATAATCATTTAAATAATATAAAGAAACATTAAAACCTTTAATAAATATAATGAATAAAATCCATTAATAAATATAAATACTGCGCGCCGACGGACCGACAGACATTTTAAATCCAAGAGTTTCTTTTGTTAAAGTGAGCTAAAAACGAAATGTTATTTTTGAACAAATGTAAAAGAGAAAGAAAGAAAATTTAAAATAAGTTTTTGATGAAAATATTAGTTAATTGAAATTAAATATTTTTATCATTTTCATTAAAAGTTTTATGCATTAACAGAAGTTAATTAAATCATTAAAATAAAAAGCAAATAATGTTATTTAGGGTAATTGTCGACACTAAATAATTAAAAATTTTCTGTAAAAATTCTTTTATTTACATTAATATTCAGAAACTTAAGTTTTAATTGGCGTTCAGTAGTGATTAGAATCAGCACAAAAACCTGAGCTTTAGCTGAGCTGAAATAAAATTAACTTTTTAGAACTGAGCTGAATTAGTAATCAGCTCCAAACAGATTTAGCTGAGCGAAACTATGTCGGAGGTGATCTGGGCTGTTGAGAAGCAATTTGTCATTTTAAACATATTTTAAATTGTATAAAAGATTTTAATTATACATACTTTTTATTTTTTTAATCAGTACAATAATTTTATGACTCTTCATTAACACTTCAGTTTAAACTGGGATAAAAACGAACCCAATACTACTTTGCGCTCTAATAACTTTTTTATCTTAAAAGTGATTTTCTTGGGGTTTTATGAATGCCTCGAGCAATTATTTCTCAGTAAATCAGTAAATTTTCATTTTTTAATCAGTTAAAACAAAATTTATAATGACCCTAAAGTAAGTATGGGGCAATCTATCACCCCATATTAATTTAAACTGATGTCAATGCTTTTCAATGCGATTTTCTTTTTTAGATAACATTTTCTGTATAGCAAGAAAAGTTTAAGCTTATGGGTGAAGCGCATAAAATGGATGGCAGCAAAATATTATTATGCCAAAATACCTTAAATGAAAATTTTTTTACTGATACCACTGAATAATTTTTAACATGGCTAATTTTTTTATTAAATCTATTTTGAAATTGAAATCACTTTTCATATGCAATAGGAGATTCATGTAATATTCAGAATTTTCAGGAACAATAAATGTGTCTCAAAATTATTATTTTGGTTTAATTCGTGCACATTTCTTATAGTTTTAGTTAAAACCTTATCCAATAAAGTTAAAGACTTTCCTGAATTTATCGTCTCTATTTATTACACTATAAAATTTCAGAATAACATTTATCTAATATGTAAAACTCTTGAAATGTTCGAAGTCATATATGTTTTATGTTAATCTTTACTTTTATTGTATCTTAAGAACTGTAACAATAAATGTAAAAACGAAATTTTTGTATATATAATATTTAACTTATGCAGAATTTAGTAAAATAAAAAATTCAGATTTATGTAAAAGTATAACTTTACAAATTTAATAAGCTTATGATTACAAAATAAACTAAAAATTTTAATGTTATTGTATTTTCTTGAAATAGTTTAATCAAAATTTAAAATATATAAGGAAGAACTGATATTAAAAATAAATTTTCCGTTATAAAATTTATGTCCAAAATTTCTATTTTTTGTTAAATATGATTTTAATTTTTGATAAAATAAGTTTTGTGTTTAATTAATAATTTAATGGGATTTTCTATTTATAAAGTAAAATTTCAATCTAATTTTTTATATGCTTTAAATAAATTTTCAAATTATCAGAAAATGCATAACTGATTTCCATTTGATTAGCTATTTCCTTAATATTTTGAATAAAATTATTTTAATCTAATATTAATCATTAAATATTATTTGTTTAAACAAATCTTATAGTTAAGGGGTAAAATATTCTTTGAGAAAACTGATTGAAATTTTGTAAAAATTCTTTGATCTATTTTAAAATTTTCTTTGATGTTAATAATAAAATTCTTTGACCATTTCTTAATTGAAAATACGGCATTAATCATTAAATTTTAAAAAAGGATAAATAAAAATTAGCATTGATACATACATTTTTCGTGAAATTTATTTATAAATTGCTAACTAGACTAATATGACGAAGAATTAAATTTTAAATTCAAAATTCTTTAAGAAACATCGAAATTCTTTAAATTCCTTTTTCTCAAATTATAATTCTTTGAGTATAATAAAATACTTTTACTTTATTTAATCAAAGAATATTTCACTCCTTGCTTATAGTACCCTTTATGATCTCTAATAATTGTTAATTAACTTAGAAAATTTATTCTATTTCATGATTTATTTTTAAAATTTAGTAGTAGCTTTGGATAGAGGTAGGATTTTTCACAATCTTATTTAATTCTTAAACTCTCTTAATAATTAACTATACAACAAAATGGATTTATTCGTTAATATTTTGATAATTTTGATCAATGTTATCTGTATATCGATGCAACAAAATTGTGATAAAAATGGATTAAATCGTCTCGACAGCAATGTTGCAAAAATAATTACAATTGGCAATACTGGCCGTGACTTTCCCGAAAACAAAGACGAAGAGCTAAGAAATTATTGCAAGTATGGCGCAATTATTTATAAGTAGAAAATCAAAATCATAGCATGTTTTCATAAATTAGAAGCATAGAAATTTATTTGTGTACGAATTACGCAAAATGGAGCAGTTTATACTCATTTATTAATGCTTTTTCTTGCTATTTTTAATAATAAATGCTATAAAAACTATTATTTGCTATTTAAAGCTATATTGGCTGATTAAGGTTAAATTGACGATATATCTAATGAGTTTTTATTACCTCAATCCTTAAAATATTTTTCAATTTGATCGAAAAGCGTCAATTTAAAAACTTTTTATTTCATAATAAAAGGATGATTCAAAAAATGTTAATATTTAAATATGTAAATTTTTTAAAATTTTAAATACTATTTTTAAGTGCTATATTAGTTTTTAATTAATTCTATTTATAGCACTATTTTCATATGCTATAAATGCTATTATTTTGATACTCTATTAATAATTAATGAGTTTATTTGGATAAGTTGTAACTACTAAATACATCGAAATTGAAATAATAAAACTGACGTGTAAGATATTTTACTCGTGTAATTATATTTAGTAATAAATTATTTTTAAATTAAAAATAATACCATATTTTGTAATATTGGTCGCGTGCATAAAGAATTAAAATTTTCATCAAATATATGCCATTCAGTTTTATTAATTTACTATATTTTACAGTCAAATAAATTGTGTAATTAATTTTTATTGTATTATGTGTTATATAATAATTTGATTCAAAAATAACTTTAAGATATTTTAATAATTGATTTATTAGTGAAACCAAGTTTTATATAGAAGAAGTTAATGACTATAAGACCCGTTGCTTAAAGGATCTTCCACGACAGATAATCGGTATAGCAATCTATACTATAAAGAAAACTATGGATCATTTGTGTAAACAAAATCCGAAATATTTGAAACAACTCGATGTTTTTATAATGGCTACGCCATGCATCAATCTGGCTGACCCTGAGATAATGAAATGCTATAATAAGTTTTTCGATGAATTACTGGGAGCACAAAACGAATTGAATGATAATAAAAAGTTACCTTATCTTTGCTGGTTAGTTGTAATTGAAAAATAAAATTTAAAACTATTATTAATTAACTTTTTTTCGAATTATGAAAGCTCATACTATAAACTCTTTCCCTGTTTGGAGTATGGCATGAATCGTGTTAAGCATTGTAATTCGTCTCATATCGAAACTTTTGATGGATTTATCAAATCAATTTTCGGTGACGCCATTACTATTTTATGCACTGATTATAACGATGAGTCGGATAAGTGCGAACGTTTAGGTTCTCCTCCTAGAAAGCGATTAAACCAGAGAAGATCAAAATCATTTATAATACCGTTTATTGATTTGATCGCAAATTTTAAAGAAATTTAAATTTTTTTTCCAATAATTGTTATTAAATATAAAATAATATAAATAGCTTAATTGAAAATTTTTCTAAATCATTTTTTTAAATAAACATATTTTAAATTTAAATTAATTTAAATTTTTTTATTGTTTTAAATGAATCAAAAACTATTATTTAAATATAAATTAATAATTTTCAATTTATTTGCTTTATTTGCCTAAATTCAAACTTTTTCAATAAAAATATCAAAAAAAAATATGAAAAAATGTTTTTTATACCTAAATGAACGCAATTCTATTTAACGCGTTAATAAAATAGCTATTTATTCTTTATTGAAATAAATAATTTTACAACTAAAAATTTGTAAGATTTATATGAGTCTAAAGTGTTTATATTTGCTTTATTTTGCCTTATTTATTACGACTCATGTTTTAGGCTTTAATTGTTATGAAAATATCGTTAAACAATAATCGTTATTCTTGTATGCGTAATTATTATAGTGTTTCGTTTAAATCGTTAAGAACTTATGTGTTTATTGGATAACAATAAGAGTTATGTCTAAAACTGTAATCGTTTAACTTTAATAATTATGCATTATTTAATATAAAAGGGGCATTAATAGCTATTAATAGTAACTGATATGGGGCTTCTTCTGTTCTCACTACTGTAGCGTTTATGAAAATATCACCAATTAATTTCAAGCGATCACAAATTCTATGAATACCCGAATTTACTTCATCTGTAGCTTGTTTATGTAACTTTGACATATAACGTTCGGGTTTAGATAAATAATTAACTATATATTGAACACAACTCTATATAAACTATATATTCATATTCGCGCAATTTAACTTGACAATTGTGTTAATATAGTTTTTAATTTTTATATTGCGTAATCATTATTTAAAGAACGCTTTTGGATGTATAATTTGTAAAGACAACAAAATTCGGGGTAAAAAACTAGCAAATTCGGGAGGGATTATGGGCATAAAAATGAGCATTTTCGGGGGAAATTCGGGCTATGTATTTGTTATAATTATAAATATATTAAACAAAATTATGATTTTTCAAA
>JAQGAW010000477.1:0-28880 GCA_034698025.1 Phthiracarus crinitus
TTTTGAAAAAAAATTTTGGTCGGACGGCCAAAATATTGTCCGCTAAATCCGGTGAGTTTAGACCCCCCTTGAATTTTTAAAAAAGTCGAAATGAGACCCCCCTGACCATCAGACCTTGGGACACCCTGACAGCAACTGTATTATGTTATGACTGTAAGACTACGCTTAGAAGTACAGTGACTCACAATTCTATTCAATAACATTCAATGTTAATGTAATGTTAGTAATATTACTTCCGTGTTAATGCTTTAAAGCAATGTATTATTAGTCTTACACGTGTCACTTGTAAATTTAAAAAACAAGCTAAACTAATACAACATTTTACGGCATTTTAAAACACGATTATCGCAAAAATTTATTTAAGTTAATTGAATTTTAAGTTAATGAATATATTTGTTTAATAAATAATATTTAAACAAATAAATTTTAAAAAATTTGTTCACAAACTCATTGTATAATCATAACTAGTAAAAGTATAACACAATTACAATAAAGTATAAAATCATAACATATATGATCGATTACATGCAAATTTTTATAATTAATTTGATTTTTTTGAACGCGTCGTTCGTTTTCTCTTTAATTTTTGGTCATTACTATCATTAACAACAACGGATGCATTTTGCGACATCGACTTATTTTTGATTTTACGCCTTCGAGATCCGATATCTTCTTCGATTTCGTGGTCTGTTTCATCCGTATCATTGAATTCATCTGACATTTCATTTGAAGATTCGGCCAATAATTGTTCGCTATCGTAGACAGTACTAAACTGTTTTTGTAAATTATCAATGGTTACTTTGGACACTTCAAAAATGTTATCTTCCACTTGATTGATGGTATTCATATCATTTGGTGAATCTTCGGCCAACGCTTCCTTCATAATTCTGTACTGTTCATGAATATTCGACAAATCATCCATATGTGGCATCACTGATCCCTATATCCCATTAAAACCGAAATTTTATTTATTTAAATCAAATAAAAGTAAAGTTCAATATAACTAATATCGTATGTTTGATATTAACGTTAAATCTAGTTTTATTGTTGTAATGTTTATATAAAACATACGATAACTATATTATAATAAATAAAGATATAAAAACCCTAAATTGAGATATAAAATGATCGGTCAGTGATTCCGCTTCAGAAGTGACGCGAGAGTTACGAATATAAAATGGACCCATTGGTCGCAAAACGTGAATAAAATGAATGGCAGACAATGACAATAATTTGTACCAAACGTAACAAACGTCAAACTGTTCCAATTGTTTGGCGGATTCCACTAACTCTCGAATTGATTTCAAATAAAAGAAATTAATCCGAATAGAAATGGGAGATCCGTTTCGAGGAATCGGTTGTTTCACGTATAGACAGTATAACAGGTAAAGACTGGCCACACGTCTTCCAAACGCCTTTTCATTAGTTAATTGTGACACCACTTCGATATAGATTTCATCGATAAATTCTCTCAATTCGTTTTCTGCTTGTCTTCCGTTAAAAATGAATTCAAAATCCAATTCACGCCATATTCTGGCGAAACGAGAGAATCGTAAACAAATAACTTCTTCGATTGTTATCACTTGTTTTGTTGGTTCATCTGTTTTGACGTCGTATGACAGAAAGTGACTGAAAAGCGTTTCCATGTCTACACGAAAACCTGAAGATATTTGTTTTGGTCTCATATTTCGATGATTCAGTCAAACACTTGTTTCAATTTAAATTAAATTTGAATAAATTGTTATTTGAAATAAAAATTAGATTACATTACAGTTTAATGTTTACAAAATGATGTCACGTTACCTATGATTAACGGCACGTGTAATGTTATCGTTTAATCACAGTGTTTGAGTGGCGCTCTTATAATATTGCACTGTTTATTAGTAATTGAATGATGACGCCAATCAAACTCTGTGATAACGCCTTAATGTTTGTTTTAGAAATCTCATGTTTAAGTCAATAATGATATTAAAAGCATTCAAATTCGGTTTGAGTTTATTTCATAACTAATATGAAAATATTATACATTTAAAACAAAAACTTGTATTGATTTGTATGAAAATGATTTATTAAACCATATATCAGTTCAATTGTTTATTTTTCAATTATAAAATTATTAGATATTATCACAAAAGAACTGAACAAAACTCTTCTAGAAATTATTGAATAAATTTCTAAAACTGGAAAAATATGAATACCGAATGTATACCGTTATAAACCTTAAACAGTTCCGTTTCAACCAAATTGTCCGATAGTTTTTGTTAACACTGTTTTTTCGATTACGATTCAATTTAAATAATTATCCGTCAAACACACACTTATATATGAATTTTATTAAAAGTGTGTTTTGCCTAAATTGTTGACAAACGAAATAAAAACAAAAACTTTATTCATTATTCGTAAAGAATTACATCCTTTTTTACAGTTACATCATTTGAGTTTTTGTTTAAATTAAAATACATGGATAAAACAAATTTTTTTAATTAATTATTATGAGATATATAATCGCCGCAAACAGCACTGAAATTACACGAATAGGTAAACAAAAATTTTTCAAAACTTGTATTCATTATTACATTTATTCACATTAATAACAGTTTGCATAAAATATTTGTTAAAACGGGAATAAATAAAAAAAACTGCTTATCGTTTACCAAAAAGTATAGCCACCACTACTTCCTCCTTCGAGCCACGATGACTTCTTTTGGCCCACAGCAGCGTTTTGCCCCTGCATTGCCGCCAATTGTGCAGCATTTGGTGCCACTCCTGGTGGCGGAGGCTATAATCATAAATGATTAATAAATGATAGGATTTGGCTAAACATAGTTGTATTTACCGGAATATGTGGTCTTGAGATGCCATCAAATCTCGCTCCAGCATCGAAACCCTGCGGCATAACAACAGTAGTATTTGGTAATAGTGTTGGATAAGGATTGTATTGATAGCTGGGCTGAGAAGTGTTTGGATACGCATACGACGCCACGTTCGCCATTCCGTACGGCGAAGAACTGCTAGTGATTGGTGGAGCGTATTGGTTGTGATAGTAACCCATTTGAGGAATATATTTCGGTTGTTGTGCATTGAGTTCTTGGGCGTACGGCGTGTACGGCGGCGGCGGTCCTAACGATTGCGATGCGGCGGCAGACATGGCAGCCATCATCTGTTGCTGTTGTAAATAAGTATGCGATTGCTGTTGTAATTGCGACGAACCGCTAAATGGTTGCGATTGTGACGCATATAATGCTTGAGCCGCTGCTGAATGTGCTGAATGTGCTGATGGCGGACACATCGATGACGGATACGTGTCGTTACACTGATTACTCACTAACACAACACAATGGATATGTGATTACTATTTGATTCAATGATTCATTGCATTCTCAAACCAATATAACATCAATTTGTATATTTGATTGAATTTGCATTGATTTGATTGATCTGTCGATACCTTTCTTTTGTTCCCACATTACCAGTGATCGCAACGATTCAGTACGTCTATTCTAACGATTTAACGATATAACGATATAACGATAGTTGAGTACAACTAATTAATTGAAATGAATTAAATAGCAATTAAAATCGTTTGTCAACAAAATCATTCACTTTCGACCTTTTAATGCGTTTATTATTTGTAATAACAAAATGTTGGTAACAGTAGTCTAACAGTCAAACAATACAATACGTATGAACGTATGAGCGCTATGATGTAATCCTATAATAAGTAATACTATTGAACCCACAAATCACAAGTGCTGTTACAAAATGTTCTGTTTGAAGCGTTATTAGTAATCATTGGCAAAAAGCTCGAGCTTTAATATGACCCGATCACTAGTTTTAGATTATTGCGTTGTTTTTAAATGTTTTGATCATATAAAACTTTAATTTGTTTAGAAAACTCTATACAAAATTAATTAAATAAATAAGAGCCTCAAAATAATAGCATTTATTGCATATCAAATTAGAGCTATAAATTGTTGCAAAATTGTCTTAAAATAGCATTAAAAATAGCACTTATTTTATATAAAATATTACGTATTAGTTAAAGAAACAGTTAAAGTTATCAAAATTTAACAAAATTAAATTTTTATAGTCTCTAACTTTATAAAAATAATCGACCGAATACTACTTTTGTATCTTTAGTAAAAAGAATTGGAAAAAAAATATTTTCAATTTTTGTAAAATAACTCTTTTTTCTTATGGTTTGTTACTTTAGAATTTTCGCTTATGTTTCCGTAAAACTCATCGGATTTAAACTTTAAATTATAAAATTGTGAAGAAATTGCAAATATAATTAAAACTAGAAAGAGAATGAACATTCATAGTGCAATCACTTTATATTATATATTATATAACGTTTCTCCTAATTCTAATTTTTAAACACACTTTAAATCCAAAAAAGCTATTAGTTTTGACATGTCTGTTATCCGTACGAAGATCGGTCTTTATATTTCAAAGGGATTTTATTCTTTATAATAATACTAGAGTTTTAACCCGACTTCGTAGGGGAATGTGGGTTAAAATTCGAATTAAAACTCTACCTTTGCACAATTCTAACCCATCTATCCCATAATTTCCAAAAAGTCCAAAAAAATCTCCCCAACTGACCGATAACAACATCTCCCCAACCGACCCATCCTAACATCTCCCCATCCGAACAGTCCCAACATCTCCCCAACCGACTAACAAATTTTGAGATTTATATACGATCCCGACTTAACCAAACACCTACCACGACCTTGCCCACCAAAACACACCCTCATCGCACCCAGAACCACTTTGACCCCACCCGACCCAATATTATCCTATCCCGATCCAATTATAAATATGTTTCCCACCCCCTCCAAACCCGCCATTTTTCCTAGACTGTTTGAGCTGGATCCATTGATATAGGTGTCGAGGTGTTTGTGCCCCAGTGGAGGAGCCTTTAAAAGGACAAACAAACAAACAGACAAATTTTGAGATTTATATATTGTGAAAGAAAATTCTCATATCTTTATAATTATTAAGATATTACTCTATACATAGGCTTTAAATAACCAAAAATAGACTAAATATAGGCATAATTGGTTAAAATAAGATAAAAATACAGTTTAAATGGCAAATTATAGACTAAAATATGACTTAAAATGGTTTAAAAAACATTAAAAATGTAAAAAATAATTAAAATACAAGTAAATCTAACGATTTAACGATAAAAAGATATAACTCTATGGAGTATAAAATAGCTAATAAAATCTTAAATTAGAAAATAATAAAAAATGTTATTAAAATAAAATTTCCAATAAAATTAAAATTGCATAATAAAATTCGGTGAATAAATAGAAACAAGAAAAACAAATATTTATACAAATATATTACTGCTGAACGCAATTATTTAGTTTCATTCACTGTCCGAAAACAACATTTTGTGAGATTTTAACTCGAATTAAGCTAAAAACCAATAAATAAAAATTCTCAAAATACTCGAAGTGCTATTCATAACTACGATAAAGCACTACATTTTTTATTAAAACAATTGTAGCGACCTCAAAGTCACTTCCCTTATACTGCAATGATACTCATCACAGCTTACACTTATAGTTCATATTCCTTATTATTACACTTAATTACATTTATTAAGCATTGCTCATAGACGCAACTTAGTACTAAATTGTCTATTTAAGGCTCTCACACACACACTCTCTACAATCAGATCTATATCAGTCTTTACTCAGATCTCAATCAGTTATACGTTAGCATACGAGCATTAAGCACTCATTCTAGCCTTTTGCTAGTCTTATACAGATAGCAATAAACACGTGTACATCTCTGAGTATTATAAATACATTACTGTATTTCTTAACCTTAATTTAGTGTTAATAAAGTACTTTGTTTTGTGTTAATTCGAATACGGTTTATAAGAATATTTGTATATCATCCACTCAGTGTTACTGATTCCAGTATAGCTAAACAATATATAGTAAAACAAAAATAAATTTTGTACTGATATTTGAGTTGTTTCGCTAATATATTTTAGAAATTAGAATTAGCTTTTCAATATATATTTTCCCAAGTTTAAACATTACTTTGTAAGTTCAAGGAACAAAATTATTCTGAATAAATGAATTATACTTAAGAACTTCAGCTGAAACTTTATTATTAAAACGTATTAATTTAATATATAACTTTTTAATCAGTAAAGCGATAAATTATTTAAATAACTATACTTTATATATTAATGTAAATAATTTTTGATTCTAACTTTTATTTCAATTAATATTTTATTTATTTTTTAGATAAAATATTAAATTTTTCTTCCTAAATTCATAGGTGTAGCTTTTGACTCAGAGCTCGAGTCTTCATTGTTTTATTATGAAGCATCTTGTGTTTCGCTTGTTTTCAACTCTGGCTCTGTTTCGTGTGATTAGCGTTCCGTTTCATAAAAATAGCATTCAGCGTCATTTTCTGAGGATGTATATACATATAATTCATTATCGGATATCTTTTGGAATTTTTATTCTAGACGCAAGTTATAAGTTGGAAAAATAGGAGTTAACAGATAATTATTTCAAATGTATAAATATAAATTATTTAATGATTAGCTTTTAATCTATTGTTTATGTTTATTTGTTTTGTTGCTTATTTTTCACCTTTGTTATAATCTCTTTGAAACCTTGGAATTTTCTTTAGTATTACTATCACAATAGTATCACTATGAAAAATTTAAACATTTAATTAAGATAATAGGCTTGTGATTCCTTGAAGTGAAAAACCTAAAAATTATAAAACTGTTAAACACAATAGTAATGCTCTCATTGTTGTGTATAATCTCTAATTTTCAGCAAATAGAAAAGAAACTGTGGCTTTATCCAAAGGAAGTCCTTTACTTTGCCATTTTATTACTTCATTAATAGAAATTACAGAGGTATTTGTGCAAAGAACAGCCAAATGTTTCTGAACTAACTAACTATCCAGCTTGTAGTCTGTTAATTCGCTTGAATCTTCGCATATACATGCTGAGGTTGCATTATCGTGTAAACCATAGAGTATTTGAATGTGAGCGTCTGACTGACGCCTTTCATAGACTATGTGTTAAACTTATTCAGTTACGCAATCGTTACTTAACTCAATGTCAATGACAGTCGCTATCCAGACTAGAGATAGAAATTGCAACTCCAACTCCATTAGAAAATAGGCTTAAATTTAGTGTAGTTGGAGTCAATTTTTAAATTTAATTGGGAATGGAGTGGAGTTGGAATAAGTTTTAAATATTATTGGTTGAAGTTGGTTGGAGTCATCAATGTTTTCATTAGAGTTGGTATGGAGTTGGATGAAAAGTTGGCTGTGGAATGGAAATTTTATTTTCCACTTAAATGTTTTCCACAAAATATTGCACATTTATTGTGTCATTTTTTACATTAATAAAGTTTAACATTTATAATAATACACTAACAAAAAATTAGTGTTTGAGTTGGAATGGAGTTGGAATGAAGCTCGTGGAGCTTGTGGAGCTTATTGGAGTTGGAGTACAAAATTAAATTTTGAGTGGAGTTGGACTGGAGTTGGAGTTGGAGTCAGAAAAAATAACATTATTAAAACTATATCGTGTATAAAACTTTAGACAGAAAAAGTTCTAAATGCTTAAAATACAAAATAAAATATAGTTGGGCAACAATAGAACCTATAACTAAAGTGTATAATAATATTTAATACACAAAAATTTGGAATATACTATTGAATTAACTCCGAATATAATAGCAAAGTGAACGCATTATGTATGTTCAAATTTTTTATAGTTTTAGGTACAATTTCTAGAAATAAAAAATCAAAAAATTTTTTCAATAAATTATTTCAGTTTTCAACATAATAAAATTTAAGCCTAACCGATGTATTGGAACCAAACATCGCCGCGTCGTGCACGACATAGCGGCACCTATAGTATAAACAGTGCTTTGGTCATGTGACCGACTAGCTATACATTCAAAGCTAAAGTCGCCAGATTGGCGTGCATGACGCGGCGATACTTGATTGGAACCTAAACCTAACTTATTAAATTCAATTATATATTTTTTTAGTTTGATAATACACATCCATTATAATAAGAATGTTACATTTTTATTAAAAAATTAACTTTTTTCTTAAGAATTATGCGCGCATTATATTAGGAACTTTAGGGTATATAATGCTACTTTAAAAATTGTACAGTGGTTTTCTCTAATCATTTTTGGAGCATCAAATCTAAATTATTAATACCAGCCATCATAGATAACAACTCAAATATTATTGTTTATGCTTCCAATTTATTGATTTCTTCTAAAACGTTTAAATACATTTTCTTTTGATAAAATATCAATTGTTCATAAAAATATTTTGGGCAAATTGGTATCATTTTTACTCTAAAACATTTTATAGCATAATGTTTATTCATTATATATGATACTGTATAGACTTTCTAATCGTGAAAAATTTAAGGCCCGAGCCCGATCTAAGCCCGACATACTCAAGCCCGAGCCCGACAAAAGCCCGAAAAATTTAAATTTACAAAGCCCGACCCGGCCCGATTTTTCTTCATATAAATATTTTAACTATAATATCATATCTAAATTAAATTTCTATTCAATTTTCTTCGTTTTAACTCTATTCTATACACATTAATATTCATTTAAGATTATTTGAAATTTTATTTTACAAAACTTTCTTATTTTGTATATAAAAATAGGGAAAATCTCACTATTTTATTTAAAATTTAAAATTTTCGGGCTTTATGTTTTTTATGACAAAAGCCCGGCCCGACCCAAGCCCGCTACATTTAAGCCCGACAAATTATGTCGGGGGCCCGCCAAGGCCCGAAAAATCGGGGGCCCGTTAGAAAGTCTAATCTATATATTTGTCAAACAATACAGTTATAGTCACGCGCAGTAATAGTCATGCGTTAAACTGTTTAAATAACGTAAACATATATAGATTTGCCGCTCATTTCATCACAAATAAAACGCCATTCATATCATTATTCATATGTTATTCAGATTTCATTTAATTCAACTTTTAATCAAGTTTTAGTGTTTTTATATTAATAATGTCTAATACAACAAAACTAATCAATCAAACTTCAAGCGAACATTTGTTTAAACAATTTAACAAACGAAATGCTAATGACGTAAGAAAAACATTTTTATAAGTTTATTAAATTGCAATATGTTTATCGTTAACTTATATTTTCACAAAATCAGTTAAACGAAAACGAAACTCAATATAAAAAGCAGAAAACGAGCGCACAATTGGGTGAATGTTCAAAATATGGCACTAATTCAACAAAAATAGAGAGTATTATGAGACAAAAACCAAAATTAGTATCGGATTTATGGGTCGATAAGTACAGACCAACGAATGCGTCGCAAGTGATTGGACAACAGGGAGAGAAAAGTTGCGTTAATAAGTTGATTAAATGGTTGGCCAATTGGTACAAAAATATTGATAAAAAGCCTGGTTTTGGTAAATGGGGTTCAGATGACGGCGCGGGCTTTAAAGCGGCACTTCTTAGTGGTCCGCCAGGTATCGGTAAGACAACTGCAGCGCATTTGGTTTGCAAAGAATTAGGTTTTGATTTATGCGAAATGAATGCTTCGGACGCTAGAAATAAGAAGTCACTGCAAGAAGAAGTGAAAGAGTTGTTGGGTAATATGAAGTTAACGAACTTCTTTGCTAAAAGTTCGATAACTGATAAGAAACGCAAACAACAATTGAGTTCTAAACACGTACTGATTATGGACGAAGTGGACGGTATGTCTGGTAATGAAGATCGCGGTGGTATTCAGGAGTT
The DNA here is from genome assembly GCA_034698025.1 of Phthiracarus crinitus. Classification (NCBI taxonomy): domain Eukaryota; kingdom Metazoa; phylum Arthropoda; class Arachnida; order Sarcoptiformes; family Phthiracaridae; genus Phthiracarus; species Phthiracarus crinitus. The sequence continues at coordinate 9,800 of JAQGAW010000477.1, forward strand.
AATTCTGCTGATTAAGAGCAGTAAAGTTCCGATAATATGTATTTGTAACGATCGATCGCATCCGAAAATACGTTCACTCGCTAACCATTGCTTTGATTTGCGATTTTTTAAGCCACGTATTGAACAAATAAAGGGTCCAATGATGAGTATTGCTTATAAGGAAGGAATTAAAATAGCGCCCAACGCTTTGCATGAGCTTATTGTTTCCGCGAATCAAGACATAAGACAAGTATTACACAATTTATCTCTTCTCAGTACAGGCGGTAATCGCATAGAAAATATGATCAGCGATAAGCCTATCAAAGATGTTCGGTTGGTATGTAATACATACTGTGAAAGATAACTTATTTGTTTCTTAACTGATACGAGTTAACGATATTTTTTATTAAAGGGTACATTCGATGCGATTCGAAAAGTGTTCACAAGTGGCGAAGAATACGCTAAAATGAGTTTTCAAGACAAATCGGATCTTTTCTTCTGTGATTACTCGATAATGCCATTGTTTGTGTTTGAAAATTATATCAATGTTGTACCAAAAGCTGCTTCAAAGTAATGCTAATTCACCTCAAAATATCGATTGTAACTTAAGTTTTAATAATTATCTATTATTAATTATAGGGGAAGCGAAAGCGCGAAACTAGAATTTGCCAGTAAAGCTATGGATGCGATAGCTTTTGGTGACATTATTGATCGCGAGATTCGTTCTAACAATAACTGGAGTTTACTGCCACTGCAGGCAGCGTTTGCGAGTGTAATGCCTGGCGCTTATATGAATGGTCATATTGGACAGCAAATTAATTTTCCATCATTTTTGGGTAAACTATCGACGACTAACAAAAAGGATAGAATGCTTCAAGAACTTAAAATGCACATGAATTTAAGGGTTAGTGGTAGTAAAACGGCGCTTAATCTCGATTATTTGGAGACACTTCGAAAAAATATTATGTCACCATTACTAAGCATGGGTTCGGGTGGCGTTCCAGAGGTTATCGCTATTCTTGATAACTATTGTTTAAAGAGAGAAGATATTGATTCGATCATTGAACTCACATTATGGGATAATCAAACCGATCCAATGAGTAAAATTGACGCAAAAACGAAAACCGCGCTCACAAAGGCTTATAATAAGGAAGGAATAACTTTGCCGTACTCTTTGGGAACCATTAAGAAAGCGAAGAAAGTTGCAAATAATGATTCCGAAGAATTGTATGCCGATTTAATTGGAGATAATAATGAATCAGTAAATGATGAAACGCAAGACGATAATGATGACGACGATATCGATTTGGACGCAATGATCAAAGCGAAGAAGAAGACCGATAAAACAAAATCAAAGAAAAATGGTGATAATGAACCAAAAAGAAAGGTTACCACTACTAAAAAAACTACGAAGGAATCGAGTGCTAAACAAACTAAGGCTAAGAAAGAAGTGATTTCAAATAAAGGAAAACGAAAAGAAAAGATTAAATAAAATTTTTGGTGATTGTTATTAATCATTGTGAAAGTTGTAATTCAATTTTTTTGCATGTGTGCGCGTGTTTTTAATTACTATATAATTCTTATATGAATATTACGAATTATTATCGAACTTACTGTGAATAATAAATTATTTTAAATTTCCCAAATAAAACATTCAGAAAAGTTTTTGACAAATCAATGTTTGTTCTGTATTTAAAATAAAGTTAAGTATAAATATAGGCGTCTGTAAGTTTTGTAAGTTTTATTTAACACTAAAATAGCGAAAACTTTTATGAAACTAATCACACAAAACGTAAAGTTCATCATTAAATAAATACCGTGTGTTAGTGATTCGCACGTTATTTATGTTTGAAGTATAATAATATTTCCGTTTCCTTATCACTCATTCATTTGTGTATTGAATATAAGCTTATAATTACCAATTAATCAATTGATTATTTGATTATTGCTATTAATTTTGATTGTTTTCTATATCAATCATGGTATGTATTGATTATATAAATAACACAATGTATATAAAGTAATGTAATGTAATATCGAATGTTTATGAATAGTCGGCGCACAAGACATTTCGTATTAAACAGAAATTGGCGAAAAAACAGAAGCAGAACAGACCAGTACCGCAATGGACACGAATGAAGACTGGAAACAGTATTCGATACAACGCTAAACGAAGACATTGGCGAAGAACTAAACTAAAACTTTAATCAATTGAATTAATATTAATAAACAGTTTGTTATGAATAAACACGCGATTAATCGCATTTAATACAACTATTGATTTGATTTTGATTTTGATTATCAACAGATTTAAACTATTTTACTCACAACTTATCATAATTGAAAATATTGTGATTAACTTTAATAATTATAGATTTAATAGAGAATTGTTTAATTAGTAATTAGTTTTTTAATTAATGAATAAAACCATCGCTTAAATATTTTAGCGATATATTGTTAGATTCAGTTAATATTGAACTGAAAAAAATGAGAAATATTGCTAAAATCGTTTGAGAATTATATATATCTAAACAGTAAATACAAAATTGTAAACTTAGGTTTAAATTTGATATCTGGTAAATAACGGTATGAAACATGAAATATCAATGATCGATCGAGTTTTTACTTAAATTTAACATTTGCTAGATTTTTGGTGTTATGCTAAGCGATCGATCACTTGTCTCTTGAAAATCGTTAATTAACGATTAAATTTTTCAATAGCAGAACGAATTTAGGAATGATTATCAATAAAATAAACTAAAAATGCTAAAAAACAATAATAAAGTTCCAAAAAAAATTATTTTCTAACGTTAATAAATATTTTTTGAACTCTAAGCTTTATTATAATTTTTTATTACTTCCTAAAAAACTCAAAACTTCACTTAAAATAAAACAGTTAATTTATTATATACGTAATTGTAATTTTCATTTTCAGTATACTTTTTTTGTGATAAAACAAACGTTTTTAATGAAATTTATATACCGTAGAATCGCGCCATACTCGCCGCTATAGCAAGCAAGTAATTTTTAACATTAAAAAACATTTGTTACTCGCCATAGCGATTAATGTGAATTTTTATCAAACTCATTATACTCGCACATTATAAACATTAGTTTAATTAATGATTAACCATAATGAAACTCAGCAACCGTTTATCCGAATCGATTAATGATTAATAATTTGATTTTTGTAATTTGCTCTTCAAAATCTTTCATTTGATATGTACAGTATGTCATCGATTGTTCCAACTATACATATCAATTGAAATATCTTTAAGAGCAGATTACAAAATCAAACTCTTAAACAAAATCGGTTAAATACTTCCTGAGTTAAATACTTATAAATTTGGTTAAACTGTTAAATTATTTGATACTTTACTTTGAAAAATTGGTGACGAGTAAGCAATTTTTGTGAATTTAAATTTCTTGTGTTACTCGCCATTGTAAGTAAAACGAATTTGGAGGTAAAAATTCATCCAAATTCACGTTACTCACTATGGCGTGATTCTACTAACAATATTTTAAGGTTTGATTACTTTTAAAATTTTGAATGAAGTTTTTTAACGATTTTGGGAATTTTTTCTAACTATTAACTAATGATTTAGAATTAGTTTTTCTAACGTTTTTCAAGAGCTCAGTGATCACTCGTTTCCTTCAAAATTATTTTTAACTATACTGTAAAACTATAATTTTATTTCATAATCGTTTTATTTGTGTAGTCATCTCTAATATAGTATATTAAACTTCAATTCTTAATATTTTAATTTTAAATGGTATTTTACATTTAATGTTATGCCGCATATGAGTTATATTAAAATAATAGCGTTATAAATAAAAAGCATAAGCCACTAATGAAAGGCACTTATCGTTTGTTTTTAGCCAAAATTATTTACGAAAATGCCTGTTAACGTTAATAGGATAAAAGTAAAGCAAACAATGCATTTTAACTATACTAGCTATAAACAGGACAGTGTTTGAATAAGGGTTGAGTCAATTTTGTCGGGATTTATCGGCACATACTTAATCGTCAATTGAATTGAATAACAAGATTGAATATTATGTTCGAAAATCACGATAATTTTGTTCACTAAATCAATGGTTGAGACAAAAACAAATATATGAACTTAATCACAGATAAATAATAAGCTTTAAAAAAGAAAATAGTCAGTAATTATTTATTTTGAACTATAATTTGGTCAATAACTTAATTTATCGATAGAATATGACTAAAATGTTCGTTAGAAAAAAGGGATTAATATTTAAAAGTTTTTGAACAGCAAGTTTTAACAGATTTTTAATGATTGCTTCTTAGTATCACTATATATAAGTGTCATAATTTTCTGTCTGTCTGTGGTTCCTTTTATAGGATCCTTCTTTAGTATTTTAATAAATTTCAATAAATTCATGTAACATATCTGTTTCATACCTTAATTATACGTTTTAAATATTTTAAATTTTAAATTACATTTTCTTTTAAAACCTTCGAGATGTAAGTTTCAAGTAAATTCATAGAGAAATAGATAATAATAAATACTGTAATACTCATACAAATAATACTGTAATGTAAATTAATTTCATTTTTCCTATTCAGGTAAGAAATCTACAGTATAATAAACCAAATCTAATGAGTTCAACTAAATTATATCCTAATTATTTAAACCTTTTTGATTCATATCAAAAAAATATTCAAATTATCTTTGTTAGGATTAGTGAAGGCGAGGCTCGGGTTCCAGAGGCTCTAATTAGAACCTGAGCCTAAGCCTGAGCCTCCATATGAATACCTGAACCTGGAGCCTCAATTAAAGTTAGAGCCTGGGTCTGAACCCGAGTCTTCTTCCTTGAGCCTCCGAGCCTCTGTGAATTTTTTTGATGAAAAAATATTCTATTTAATATCAAATTACACAATAGAACTTTTGTGATGAACAATACATGCGTTTTGGCAACTTTTATAATAATAAAAATAATAAATAACAAAGAAATAACATTATTAAAACTTAAAATTTTTCAAGAATTTACATTCTACACAAATTGCACAGAACCTCTCGATTCAGGCTCTCTTAAACGAAACCCGAGCCTCGGACCTCAGATTCAGCCCCAAAAATATGAGAACCTCAAGCACTAACCTCTATTAAATATCTGAACACCAGCCTGAGGCTTGGGCTTAGGTTTAGGCTCCAGAGGTTCTGAGGCGCTAAACTGCCATCACTAGTTAGGATTATAGTCAAAACATTTTAATAGTTTTGCATTTGATTTGTTATGTGAAGGTCGGTTACGTTTAGAGTAAATGAGGCGAATCGGTATATGGTTTAACGAAACTCAAGCGGTTTCCCAAAAAATAACTAATACTGTATTAAACAGATATATTTTAACTCAATCACATAATTGATTATTATTATCTGTTTTGTGCATTAAGTTCAAACAATAAATCAACATTTTTTGATTTTATTTTCAAGAATTGCTGACTAATTATAAACTGTTTGTAATTTTAAATTTTTCTTAATAATAGAATTATTTGTAAAATCATTGACACGTTTTAAACCATTAACCGGTGATGTTCTCAGCATAAAAGAATTTTTTCTTTTTTACGCTCGAATATACAGGTTTATGTCTTTATCACATAAATCTAATTATTCATAGCCACTATTTTTCTGCGGAATAGAATCTTAATCATTATGCGAGTTATAAATAAACGGTATAAATCAAACGTGTAATTGTCTATTATAATAATACTGTAACATATACTGGTTTATAAATATTTATTATTAACTTCGGTAACACTGCAACACAAATGGTAATATAAAAAAATTTTACCCATAAATATATTCAATTTTTCGTTCAATTACGGACCAAAAAAATTTTCAGTCAGGTTTTATACAGAAATAGGAAGTTATTGGAAGATAAGCATATTTTTCCAGTACAGTACAGTACAGTCTGTATTAGTGTTTCACGTATTTTAATGCAATACAAAATATTTGGTCATATTCTTCTAACAAAAGTTTTCATCCATAAAATGTTGATAAGTTTACTTTATTTTATTGTAGAGCTAATACTAATGGAATAATGAATTCGATAAGAAAACTCGCGGTTGTATATGTATTATTAATCTTAACCGTAAGTATGAAACAGTGCTCCGTATAACTTAAATACAGTACAATATTGTACAATATGTTCATACAAGTCTATGCAAATGAATTATTACTTTGAGCTTACATTACTGTATGTGCGATTGTTTGTGTGGTACGAAACATGTCTCAAATTACTTTCACAAAAAGGTCGTGTTTGTGCATATTTTAATTTACCTCATTTTTTCATTTTTACACTCAAATGCTTTTTTGAACCGCCGGCGAAATGCATTAAGTGAGTGTCACGAAGTTGTTGTTGCAAATACATTTCGAGAGCAACGAACAAACTCTTCTTTCGCTCAGTTTTCGAGTTTACGCGCACCATTGAGAGCAGAAAATCTGTTTGAGTGAAACTTCCGTCAAAATAAGCGATTATACTGTACTATAGTCGGGTGCGTCACTTCAAAACTTTGTTTGCTAAAACTTTTTTGTTTGCTCTTCAACAGCGATCGTATTATTACACTGATTACACTGTAAGCTTATATTTAAGTGTTAGTCGTCTACCATATACTTATCGTATTCAAATGTATACAAACTTTACCCAAAATAGTGGTAATTCTTTGCCACGATTTCATAATCATAATCAACGACGTTCGTGGACATCATCTCTAGTGTCACCACCAGCTCATTCTACCACTAATTCTTTAAGATCAGCGCACGTTTCATTAAGATCTCCGACAAACAGTGCATTACTTCGAAACTCTATGATAATCGAACCAATGCCTGTCAATGTCGATCAAATTATGGCCAATCAGTTAACTAATAATGATATCAAGATTGGCAGCAGAAGTGCATCAACGGATGCTATTATTGAAACTAAGATATCATCAAATATATTGCCAATATTTATAATGGAATCGCTATCTCTAATATGTTTGGCATCTCTCGCTTATTTTTTGAGATTTACTGATTCATTTGGGGTACTTATTAGAGGTTTCTTTTGCGATGATATCAGTATATCTTATCCATTCAAACCGTTTGGTAATAATTCGGGACCAGTTATGAGTGAGATGAATGATGGTTTGTTTTATACAATCATTATTGGATTACCAATTCTAATGGCAAGTATATTAAAGTCTTATATGTTCTGTTGTATTATTTAAATGTTATGCTGTAATGTTGTACGGACTTGATTGGGATGTTCCAGAGGCGGCAGTCTGGCAGGGGTAACACACCATAAATTTTGAATATTCATGGAAGTAAAAAATTAGCATAAATGAAGAAATTGTCCATCAAAACCGAGGAGTTTTTGTTGTACTTAAGTTCTTATAAAATTGTCTCTTAAATCCGATAAGTTTTTGCCCCACCTTTTTTGAAAAATTCAAAATTAGACCCCTCTAGATAATCCTAGCCTAGAACACCCTGGATATGATGTGCCATACAGTGTTGTATATGATGTTCGTAAATTAAGCGCCAAATTTATAGTTAAATTATTTTTTAAATATTTGTCTAAATCACCTATTTATATATAGTTTATTCTTTAAAACTATTTTAATTATTAAAGAAAGGATTTTTTTTCTCAAAAATTTTAAAATATTCTCATAAAATTCTTATATATTCTCCATTATTCTCAAAAAAAATCATTTTTATTTTATGAATTTATTTACTATTGTTTTTAATTATTTTAAGTTTAACGATATAATTGCATTAGATTTAAAATTTAAATTTTTAAAAAAAATTATCGCAATTAATTTTAATGATTTTATTCTTATTAAATAAGGTTCACCCAATTTTAGTCCGATATTTAGTAACTATAGATACCGTACTTAAAATTACTTTTAGTTCTCTGATAATTATTATTTACATTACAATTGAAGATATGATTACTGTATAATAATTCAATAATTCGGATATACTGTTGACAAACTTGAACAAAAAATGATAATTTCATAATAAAATGAGTAAAATAGTTTATTCAACAGAATTTAATAAAATAATTTAACAAAATCTTTCATTGAATTTTTAAATTACTGTATTATTATCACAAATAAATTTCATTAAAATGTATTATGATTTAATAGTAGAATAAAAATTCTAATTATACTCTATTACAGTAATTTTTTAAAATAAATACTTTAACAAAAGTGAATAAAAGTAGGAATTAAAAAGTTTTGAACAATAATCAGAATACCATTAAAAGTAATTTAATGCCTCAACAAACTTAATAGCGTGTCATTATCAGAGCCATGACATTATCGGGTTATCCGACTTTTTAGTTTAATGATTAATAAAGCGGAACATATATTTACTGTAATTAACACAGAAAAATGAATAAAATAAGGTAACTTTGTTTGTCCGATAAATCCGATTTTTGATAAAATTGGTTTATTTTCCACTTTTAAGTGGAAAATCCGATTTTATAAGGACTTAACTTAAATAATCAAAATAAACAATATATTAAAAAAATAGTATAAATATTTTGTTTGAAGTGAACATATTATAATAAAATAATGCCTAAATCTAAATTATCAATTTATTTTAAACTCAAAAAAGTGTTTAAAAATAGAACTATTGATTATACTGATGCATGTATTACTATAGCAGCTAATAAACATATACCAAAAATATATATTTATGGCAATTTATGCTAAAATGTCAATAAGTGGTTATATTAAATCTTATTTAGCGTCAAAATTTAGCCTAAGATAAGAATGAGTTTGAATTTATAACGTATTGTTTGTTCATTCTTTATCCGTATTTTATTTTGGTTATAATAAATCAAGGAATCGATAGGTGTTAAATTCGATGGGAGAAGCGAATTAGAACAGATCCGAAACTTTATTGTTAAAAAATCGCGATCTTATGAGTTCACTCAAAATTCTTATTATGACTTAAAATATATCTGATCGCAGAACTACTATTACTGAGTTAACCGTTAAAATAACAAACATTATTTGTTACAATAAGTTTTTGCAAAAAAATTAATAAAAAATTCAAAAAATATTAGTAATTTCATTTTTATTTTCCGCTTTTTAATCCTATTTTTTGTCATTTATAATCCGATTTTACGCACACTTTTTTGCATTTTTTAGTCCGAAAATGTCACGGCTCTGGTCATTATTTAATAGACTAATATTTTGAAAATCATTATTTTTGACAAATTTTCGATAAATACTTATAAATGATGTGTGCTATAACATCAAATAGTACATTATGACCAGTTTTTTAAACGATTTTTAAGTAATTTATGTTTAAATAATTTTGTTATTTAGAATAAAGCATTAACTTAAGCCAAATTTTAAAGTTTTTAAAAACTAAAATTTTAGATAATTATATGCGAAATGATTGGTGCGATATTTATTTCACATTATAAGCAAAAGAAGAAAAAAGTTATTGCGGCTAATAGTGGATGCATTACTTGCAGAATTCACTTAATTCTAAGACGAATTCTACGATTTTCAGGTATAATCGATAAGCTTATGTTCAATTAGTTGTAACGATCAGATCAGACCATTTTTATTAAGTCGATATATTTAAAATGCATGTCTTCCTATATATAAAAGATTATTTAAATTTAAGAATGTCTTAAATAAAACGTTACCATAAATAAGATATAATCACAACAACATAATCGAAACTAATTAATTTTTAGGTGGTTTTTTGTACGGATTATTGATTAGCAGCGCGATTGCAGATGTGCTTAAACATGTGAGCGGACGTCTGAGACCATACTTTCTGCATGTGTGTCAATCAATTATTAAAATTTGTGCGAACGCTGACAATCAAAGCGTCAACTCATCGCCATTAGTCTCATTTTCTCACATATGGATTGACCCAAATAAGTATAACGACCAAACTTTATGCGATAACAACCAAACTTCTGAAATACGTTTGGCTCGCATGTCATTTCCTTCGTGGACAGCGTCTGTCACCGTATATGTGGCAGTATTTGCTATCATTTACATCAATTCGGTAATCAAATTTAGATGCGGTCACGTAATTCGGTTGTGGTTGAGCTCATTGACACTGATATCAATGCTGATAACTATAACGGGAAGAGTGACTGCGCATCACAATCACGTCGACGATGTGATCGCAAGCATATTCATTGGCGTTTGTGTTTCCATTTATATTTCTTTCATTCACTTGAATCGCTTTCACGACAAACAAAATAATTTCGACGAAATCAGTTCTAACGCAACGATAACTGATGAAGAAGAAGACGCATGGTTTTGGAAATACTTTCACATACCGAGAGTAAACTTATTGAGACGAAGCGCTCGTTATTTCCGAAAGAGGGATAACGAACAGATTAATGCCGATAATATCAATGGTTCCAGTTATGTGAATCCAGCGTTCGAACACAAAGACTTCCAAAACAAACAAACTTTGAATATTGACAGAAGATCTGTATTTCAAGACAATTATAATAGACATTAGTGTCTGTTCTCGTGTCTAATTTATATCACCATTTCTTAATCTTAAACATTTTTAATTTTCAAATCTTAACAAAAATTGAAACTTATTTGTAAAGAAATATCCTATAAATCTAAGTCACATTAAATTTATTAATTCCAGACTGCATTATGTATTAGAAATGTTTCAATAAATTAGTTAATAAAATTCATTCAGTGCCTCAATAATTGTGGTAATTCTTCGTTTGATAATAATAATTTAAATTATTAAAAAATTACTATATTTTATTATACTTAAAATTAAAGATTGATTTAATCAAACGCGCGAAATACTGTAATACTTTAAACGAATGGACATATAGCGCCATCTATTATACAGAGAATTACGTGTAAACATCTGTTTGTAGTGTTGTGCACAAACATTGTTTATCGTTTATTGCGTTAAATATTTAATAATAACACAATGCATTAATGAGTTGTATTGTATTGTATTGTTGATGTGATGCACTATTATTGATAAGTCATGATTAAACCATTTGGTTATCAAATATATAGAACAATATACCATAATAACCATATTAACCATATTAACCAGTTTTGTCACAATCAATCGCTTTTAAAATGAATCATTGAATGACAAAACAGAAAAATGCGTTTCAAAAAACAGTTGGAAGTGTTTCCGTATTTGTTTGATAAGTTTTAAAATTTGCTCATTTATTTGGTTTTTGTTTGTTATTATTAGCTAATTATGAAGAAATATGTGGCCATATTTATCCGATACTGGTTTGTTATATCGTTTATCATTAAACTAATGTACGAATTAGTATCGAATGAAGAGCTTAATAGTAAACATAATAATAATAATAACAATAATAATTACTATGAATATATCGATAAACCGATAACTGATTACAATCACGCTATCATTCACTGGAATAATGTGCAACTATTAAAGCCAAATAACTATAGAGTGCGCCGTGATTTCGATGATACGGATGCCAATGTAACAAATATAGTGAATATAAACGATAACTTTGATATCAATGACAATATTATTGACACAAATCGAAACAAAAGGTTATTTATGGTGAATTGCAGTGAACTATTGATGGGACAGTACACGTGTTCTTTGCCTCATATCGATTACGATACACAACAGCCGTACGGATGCAATAACCAAAGTGTGGCATACATTAATTGTACATTAATTGATGGACTGGTGTGCAACCAATTCGGTAATAACACGTTCAAAGTGCCGATCGCTTGTCAGTACACAAACGGGTATTCATTCGAAACGGCGCTATTGTTATCCATATTCTTAGGCATGTTTGGTGCCGATCGCTTCTATTTGGGTTATCCAGCCTTAGGATTACTTAAATTTTGTACATTAGGTTTCTTATTCTTGGGACAATTAGTCGATATTGTGTTGATTGCTATGCAAATCGTGAGACCCGCTGACGGATCTTATTATATCATCAAATATTTTGGGCCAAAGCTTAATATTCTTGCGATGGATAACGAAACCGATATATTATATAATGATGGCTTCAGATATTATATCACTTAACTATTAAAAACACAATTTTAATTTATTAAATTTTTGAGATAATTTATATTATTAATTAAAATTAAAAATTATTTTTATTAAAATTATTATTTATTATTATTTTAAAATAATAATTAATTGATTACAGTATAAAACAAAACACTGCATAACAAATATATACTGTACTCTCTGAGTCCTATTTTCAAATCCAAATGAGAAGTGAAAAACATAAGATTAACCACAACAATAGGAATTTGACGAAACTTTATGACAATAATGTCAAGTTATTACTAGAGCTATGAATTCAGGAACATTTTAAGGAACTTTTTTGGGACAGATTTTGGGACAAAATATTTAAGATATTTTATTCAATTTGAAATGTTTCAACTGTTTTTTTGGTCTTTTTCAAATGAATTTAATTAGTTTTATATTTTAATAAAGAGTGTCGAAGATCAGTAATAAAGTTTTAAAATATTAAATATGATCTTTAAACCTCGAAGTAGAGTGCGAGATCATAAAAATATTAAGCCCCGAGCCCGATGTAGGCCCGAACCCGAAAAAAAGCCCGACAAATTTAAATTCGAAAAGCCCGACCCGCCCCGATCTCATATCAGAACACTAAACTTATAAAAATAATAATAAATAATATTAAAATTCTAAAAAACAATGAATGCATAAATAATGAATATTTTTAGCGTTAAATATATTTAATTATTATGTGAAATAAATATAATTTATAACAAAATTTTCCTGTTTTGTAAATATTATTCCAATAAATTTTATATTTAAATTTTTTTCGGGCTTTATTAATTTAAAACGAAAGCCCAGCCCGAAACGAATTTTCCAACTAAAGGCCCGAAACCGACAAAGCCCGACACCCTGTCGGGGGCCCGCGGGGCCCGAAAAATCGGGCGCCCGTTTCGCACTCTACTTCGAAGCATACTAGTGGAGCTTATCTAATCTTTAATTTTAATTTTAAATCTAAATTTTTTTAATCTGCTAAAATTTTTAAATGCACATCATAATTGTGTTAATTAGATATAAAATTCACTTTTAGGGACATTTAGGGACAAAATATCAAATTTTGAGACACTTTAAAAATTTTGGGAAATTTTGGGAAAAATAATTTTCAAAATTTAAATTTTATTCGATTTTCTATGCAAAAATAAATCTTTTTTTCCTTATATTGGGACAATTTTAAAAATTGGGAAAATCCCTGAATTCCCAGCTCTAATTATAACAGTAAAATAATATAATTTGGTTATCTATTTTCATTTAAATTTATGTTATACAAAATTCTCACAAAGAATTAATATTTCGTTGTCTTAAATTAAGCTTTAAATAGATTAGTATTTATGGATTTATATCATACAATGCATATTCAAATTTGTATTTTATTGCGTGATTCTGTTACTAACAGCTCATAAATTTAATTTCAAATTCTTGGTTTAAAAAAGATTTCTATAACATTTTCAACGCAAACAATAGATGCATAAAATCAAATTCTATGTTTATTTTTTAATGTTAAAGTTTAAAATTTATTTTTAGTGTTTCCTAACTTTTTTCTTCGCGAAATTCGTGCTCAAAACATGTTTTTGAAGGTTTTCATAAAATATAAGGTTCGTTGAATGAAAATTTATACAATACTAATGTTTGGTTCAAATACTTTGCATTTTATAGCGAATGAAAACTTATAATTAACTCGATTCTATTCCCATTGTGTTTATTCGTTTTGCCTTTTCATTATTTATTAACATATTTTACATGTTTTGACGTTTTTTTGTCCAAATGAAAGTGATAGCGAATAAAAAATTTGTTGAATGTAAATATTGTTACACATATATAATACGTAAGATATATTTACATGACATGTAATTATACAGAATAAAAGAAAATCTCGTGAAAACTTGGCATATGGTGGTAGCAATGAAATAACACTGAAATTACAGCACCAAAATAAATAACGGAGTGATAGTAAGATTGCATGACCATTACAGTCTACGCTTACTTTTAGCTATTTTGTTGTTGTTGTGAGAGAGAGAGAGAGAGAGAGAGAGAGAGAGAGAGAGAGGAAGTGAGAAAGAGAATTATCGGTTGGCTCAATAATTCTAGCTGAGCTTAAGATGGCTCAGCATAAAACAATAGACTATAATTTGCGAAACGCAACCAAAAAATAAATTATATTAAAACAATTCATTGCGCAAATAATACATATTAGTGTGAACTCAAATAATTCTCAGGAAATGATAAAATAAGAAATTACCGATAACCTACGGTACTAATAAACTAAATTAATCAACCCTCACTATCAATAAAATTCGAAAACAGATAAGTTTTTGGTATATCGAATTTTGGTCTAATAAATGGTTTAGTCCCATTTCGCCGCTTTTCATTTCGCCGCCTCCCGTTTCGCCGCGTCCCATCTCGCCGCCTCCCATTTCGCCGCCTCATAAAAACAATTAATTAAGTAATTTATGTTAGGCCTTTTATGATTTATAAATAAATTTTAAAAAAGTATATCTAAATAACATTGTCGTATTTTAAAAAATGTCTTATTTCAACATTATAACCTCCTAATGCCTAGACCCCCCAAAAAATTTAAAAACACTGATTTTTAAAGCATTTTTTTGAATAAAAAGAATTGTTTGTTCATAAATTACGAAAATTATTAAGGCGGCGAAATGGGAGGCGGCGAAATGGAACATATTCTGGCGGCGAATTGGGAGGCGGCGAATTGGGCTATTACCATATATATTGCATATATAAAAGCATAACTTAGATTAATTTTATTGTTTCTGTTTCGCTTTTAGCAGATATATTTCTCCCGTTTCTGTTATCTCTTACTTCTCTGAGAATAATTACTTCAAACATTTATTAGATATTGATTTAGAGAAGTGAGGAAAATACACCGTACACTTGAAACGCTTACCTATGAAATACTGAAGTATTGCTATCAATACTGTGCAGAATATTCTTCATATTTTTGCGAGTAAACGCATGCAGAATATATACTACTGTAACAATCAATAAAAATATGAATTAATGATTGATAAGTGTTGTATGCGCGATATAAATCAAATATTTGTTATTTCAGTAAATTGTTTGATATCATATGTAATTGCATGCAACACTTATTTTTCTGTTTATCTGCTGAAAAATCTTTTAAAAACATTAATCGCCTGTTATTTTCAAAGCGATTTTACGTAATACAATATATTTATTATTTTTCAATAACACACGCGAATAAAATATAATATTATATACATTTTATCGCATTATAAAGAAAGAGACAATCGGTTACATTATATATACGGTATACCAGCCAAGGTTAGATGGATTTAAGTATTTACGCCGTAAATAATTAACGGTTTGTTTATCATACATTCGTTTAATTTTCAGAAGTGTATAATTAATTATTTTAAACTTTCCTTTTTTTATAAAAAAGCTTTCCATATATTCGGTAAACAAAAATTGTGTATTATTTTAGGTGGTATTATCTTAGCTGAAAACATTTCCTGACTATAAAACAATAAAAAACACTTATTTATTTACTTTAAAGCAATACAATGGGTTTTTTTCAAGTTTAGACTCAAAATTAGTATCGGGATATTATTTCCGGATAATTCTAACCGCTAAAAGGTAACAGCAATTTACGGTTTGGTTTAGTTATATATTAAGAAACTATATATTTTTATTTCGCGATTCGAATCAAATCGCAATAATGATCGCTCATTTATTTGCGCCTTTTATTGCGAATAGTTGTCCATTTTGTTAGTTAATAGGCTTTATTTGTTTTAGACAACCAAATTCTCATTAATCTTACGCTAAAGAAAACAATAAATAAATCGTTTCCATAGAAAAAACAGTTCCCAATGTCAGAATAAAAGATTGATACACATAGCTGTTAGGGTTTAATATCAATAAAATTGGTTTCTTATTTACCACTATTTTTTCATTTTTTATATAAATAGAAACAACCGAATGAGCAATTAATAACTAACTGCGAAGACGTCAATAAAAGTTTTGCACAATTTTTTCTACATATCGATTAGATTTCACGTTAGTTTAAATATGGTATTTATTTTAAATATCCGAAAATAAGTCTTAATTCTATTGATATCTAACAAATTTTTTGATTAATAGAAAGTGGTTATATTTTCAACGAAAATAGTGAATTCGTGAGATCGTATACATTTAATTAATCGCGTGACGCATAATTAATTACATTGCGATTTTTTTTATTGTCTCTGAAAGCAACTCATCGTTGTTTATGGTTCCATATTTCATCATAACTATCAAAATTTTCTGCAACCTCTAATCAGAAAAATGTTTAAACTTAATTGTTTGAATATTAAGAGCTGTTTCTATTGCCTCATTATCTTAAAACTTAATTTATCGATATTTAGGTAGTAATCACGAAACGTTAGCGATTCGGCTAATGATATTAAAACCGGTATATAAATAATCATTAATCAAGAGTAGGGGAAACCAATTTTCTGTTGTCTCATAATTTGCCGGTGAAATCACTTCGCACGTATTATTTTATATTAAGGAATCTTAAATTAATTTATTAAAACATTAACCTATAGACGAACATTTAACCACAACTAAAACTTTTACTTCAACGTTAAACTTATATTCGTCCTGAAAATTCATAGATATAGCAAATATGCTGCACTCTATATGTTATAATAAAATATCAAAGTACTGTACACTCAAAAGTACCGAAATATGTGTTATTGTAAATGCTATTAAAAAATTAAACTTTAATTACTGTGTTCGATGAAAATTTAATAAATGAGACTATAATTTCATAAATGTGTTAATCACGCGCACAAATAATTTCATTTCCATGTCTTAATTTGTAATTCATATTTAAGTTAATAAAACAAAACAGTGGCACAAACACGCGCACAGTCTCATGGTTTCCAAATTTTAAGGAACCCGTCCTCGCAATAAGTAGCGATCAAGTTCTGGTGCGGATGATGACTAATGCCGATCACATCTTTCTCGTGAACGGGAATCGTTTTCTCCAGTTTACCGCTGGCCGACGCAAAACAATAGAGAGCGAAGTCGTCGCCGACCGCGTAAATCCATTCGCCGCGCGGCGATACAGTGCAGCACACAAAGTCTCCGCCTTCTAGTTTACCGTTCGTAAAATTTTTCACAATCTATAAAATATTTTATTTATTAAACACAAATATTTAATTTTAAATGCTTTTAATTAAATAAATAATAATAAGCGCGCATTTTATACCTGTCCCTGATTGTTCATTATGCTCAATGTGTTGCTACGGCTGCATACAAGAAAGTTTTCCGGAGTTTTCGGTAATATATGTATAGAATTGACGGTTAGATCAACGGTTCCGCTGCCCACTATTGCCGTTGATTTATACGTGTTTATACATTCCGTACTTTTTAAGCTCCAAATCTATTTTGAGTAATAGAAACATTTATTAGCAAATAAAATCGAAAAATTGCGATTACCATAATAAAAGTATGGCTTACTTTGATCGAACCATCAGAACTGGCGCTAATAATATGATGTCCGTCTGAACTATAGATCACTTCATTCACGTAACTCGTATGACCGCGAAACTCTTTTAATAGTTTGCCACTTTTGAGTCCGTGAATGCGAATCGTTGTGTCAAAACTGGCGGACAAAATATGACTGGAATCGCGGCTAAAGTGAGCGCAAGTGACGCCTTTCGAGTGCGCTTTTTCGAAGCGACGCAAACACTGCCCAGTTTGCAGTTTCCACACCTTTATCTTTCCGTCCTGCGAACCGCTGGCCAACATTTCCGAGTCTCGGCTAAAGCACAGACACAGCACCGCATCGGTCATCATCATGAAATTTTCCTGCGCCTGATATCGCAGGTCTTTGCGTATTTTTCCGGTCGTGAAGTTCCACACTTCGATAAACCCGTCCACCGAACCGGTAATCAAGTACTGGCCGTCGGGCGAGAACTTTGCGCATTCAACGTGCGATTTGGCGCCAAACTTAATCGTTTTCGATAACTGTGTTGGGTATGTCTCGTCTTCCTGTTCACGTATAGATGCTTTTCCGCGAAACAAGTCTATAGAAGTGCCCGGCGGTAGCAAACCCTGGTGTTGCTGCCACTTCAGCGCTTGTCCTGAAACAAATCAAAGAAATAAAGTTTGTTTATGTGCTCAGAATCAAAGATAGTAAACATACCTAACAACGCTAACAGTCGAGATGGTGGCACAACACTCACTTCGCCACTCAAACTCTGCGCGATCTGCGCTCTCCTCTTCTCTTTAGTGCTGCCATCGCTGTACGCCTCGCGAGCGTCGAAATAACTTCTGGCCAGCAATGTCTCCAAATGAATATATCTCTCTGGCTGTTCAGTCTTCAACTTAATCATGGGATCCGTCTGTCGACACAACGATCTCGCGGCACCCAATTCGCGCAATTCAATCAATTCGATCACAATCTGCTCGTAGAGGTCCATCAACTTCTTGTCGGGCAGTTTGAGCGACTGAACCACTTTGAGCACTGTATCCCAATGACCGCTATGTATGTCGTGAACGAACGACTCGATTGAGTCGACGGTATTCAACGAGATATTGGTTTCCTCTTGCAGTGACACCAGAGTTCGGTTTAAATTGTTTTCTTTGAGATACTGAGCTATCAGTCGAATCACATCCGCCGATTCGATCTCTATCGACATTTTACAAGTTTTAGTTTATTTTCATTAATTTTGGGTTTGTTTGATAAGTTATAAAAGATTATGAAAAATAACGTAAAATTTATATTTTGTTATTTTATAAAATTTTGATAAAATATCAAAATTTAAGTAAGTTTTAAGAAAGTAAATAAAGTTAACAAAATATGTTATACGTATATACCGTGTATACATATATCTATCATATATACGTATATATACGGTGCTTACATATTTTAGCATTTTATTTTGAAAGTTTTGGTACGAGTTTTGCGCACTCTATTTTCAGTTTGCATTACTAGTAAACCGATTCTTGTTATCAATTTATGTTTAAGATCTTGACATTTTAAATAACGCGCCCATTCGTACTGTTTTACCCGTCAAAAAATAGTT
>JAQGAW010000478.1:0-28867 GCA_034698025.1 Phthiracarus crinitus
AATTAAAAATTAAAAAAATACTGAGCGCGTGAGTGAGTGAGAGAGAGAGAGAGAGAGAGAGAGAGAGAGAGAGAGAGAGAGAGAGAGACCTAAGAATGGAGAAAAAATCTAAAAATAAATTTTTAAAATAAAATAAAAACCAATTTTCACGCATATATTATTATTTTCTCATTTAGTGTTTGCTGAGGTTTTCGAACCTATGCTATTGTGACCTTTACTGCTGTGCATACATATATAAATTGTGTACGTATGTGTGTGTGCGCTGTATATTATATTATTTGTTGGTTAACAACAAAAAATCCATACAAATTCTTGCATTTTGTTATTAAGCGAAAACAAACAAATAATAAAAAATAATAATAATAAATCCGGAGAAAATATTTCGCGTGTTTACTATTTATTTTTTGCCATGGAATGGGAAAAAAGCGCTTTATTTTCCAACGCAATACAATATACGTGCGTATATATCGGGTACTAATTTAAATAAAATCAATTAAAAATCACATCAAATGTTTATCGCTCACAGTTTATTAACAAAAAATAAATATTGGGTTTGGCTGTGTTTTGTGATAATACCCGGCGTATATTCAATTTGATAGGTATGTCCGCTTAACAACAGAGCACACACCGAAAAGAATTCATTAAACGATAGGCGGAAAACGAATTAATTATTATTATTATTCAGCGCCCGATTAGCGATTGTAATTTTTTTCCGTTGAGTGATTTACTCGCTTTTTAAATAACGTTGTCTTTTGTTATTGCATCAAACAATTTGGCGAAGCTTTTAGCGAAAAGCTAACAGCATTTTGATAAACGGGAGGAAAAAAAGCAAAATAAGGATCAGAATATATTACGAGTTGAATTTAAATTTTTAACAGTAAAAAAATAAATAAAAAGGTTTTCCACTTTAGCGAACAAATTTTCGCTTAAGATTTCTTTCTTTCTTCGATACGTTTTCGTAGGAAAATCTTTACAATAATAAATTTATATTTTGTTAACTTTTAAAAACAATTAATTAGTTGGAGAACAAAAATCTGTGGCGATAACGCAAAACCAAAACAGTTTAACCAAAGGATTAACAGCAACGGTAATAGTGAAAGCATCAAACATCAGAATTCGGAAAATAAATCAAACCCAACGCAGCAAACAAAAAATAGTTAACATGATTTATTAACGAATCGATTCATTAACTATTTTCATTCATTAATCTTGATTTTCATACATTATATAAACCACTAAGAAAACTCTGAAACCAGGAAAAACAGAAATATATTTCAATGCATGCAAATGCTGACACATAACGAACAAAAACCGCAATATTAATAACTGCTTATTGTCTGTCAAAATTTATTGATATCTTAAGAAATATGTTGATTTCAAAGAAGAAGAAGACTAAGAAAAACAACTTCACTCATTCACTCACTCACTCACTCACACAAATATACACACACCTGATATGATCAAATCATAATCAGTGAGGAAATAATCAAAAGCTACAGCGAGTGTGAGTATAAATCCAGCGAAAAAAACTGTTACATTAACAGTAAGCGGTCATAAGGAAAACATACAGATATGTAGATATAGATCTGTATTGTGAACATTATAATGATTGTTCGGTGGAATGATTGATACCGCTTACCATTACTCAATCAGATTTAGTGTCTGCCACCTGTAAAACGTGTAAATGCTTATCACATGCTGGACATAAGAAAACAACAGGCGCTAACAAAAGCAATAATACATAAATAACTGGTGAACCTTTTTTTGGTGGAAGCATATAGAAAAGTTTTTCTTAAAAAATATATACATTAAGAAAACTTATGTAATAAAAATTTTTTTAATGAATTTATTAGTTTTAAGCCAATTTTTATTACCATTTCTTGAAGTTTAAAACTCCAATTTTTTTATTTTCTATTACTCGCTCTCGATATTATTATTGCCCGATGTTTTTAAGGTCATTATCGCTGAGAGAAAGATAGACTACAGGCATCATTCGTCGAAAATGTGATGACTCTTAGGCTAATGACATGATTATTTGCTTTTGCGTCCGAAAAACGAAGAACGAAAATTACCGGTTAGGCTTAAAAATTATTACTGTATTTCCTGATTTTCTGGACACAAAGTGCTTTATAATGATATGCTCGCTTCGAAACCCGAGCGATAGATAGATAGACAGAGAGAAAAGCTATTTTGCAAGCGTTGCGAGACTAACTCTTAAGAAGTAATATATAAGTTATGGCTTTGCGCGAAACTGAAATTATGAGAACACTATTAGAGGTAAACATAGGTATATTCGTGTTATAGTTTCGACGAGTATTGACTTATCCGTGCGTTTTTTTAACGGCGCTTCAATCAATTTTCTGTTTGAGCTTATGTTAACTGCGTATTCATTTTTAACGATAAATAGAGAATGATATCTAGTGATTATCGAGCGGTAGGTTTTCGAAGTACCGAATTTAAATACTAATTTGATTTTGTTGGCAACAAACTTAATCAATTATTGTCTCAATAAAAATTTCCTAAAAATGAAATTTTAAAAATTGTTCTTATCTATTAAATAAATAAGAAGTTGCAGTTTCGCTAACAGTTGCGTTATGTAAAGGATGGGAAGTTTTAACTTGTTTTTTAATCGAAAATTATTATTTCTATTTATTATTATCATTAAATTTATTTTTTGTTTGTCCGCAAAAATCTAAATGTCCATAATTAACGAGTCTCTTTGGGCGATATTATTATTACATTCACATAATCACATAAATATGCGGTGTGTCTGTCTGTATGTACGAAAGTACTTGTGTTTGTGTGTGCGTGTAATTTTTTATTTTATCATACGTTCATGTATTTAATGTTGTAATTATTTTTAACTGCGCCCAATGCTCGCATATTTAAAATATTTAAAGCAAATAGAAAATTGTAAAAATAACAAAAATTGATGTTAGGACTATAAATAATAACGAAAAATAAAGTGATAATATCACTGTAAAGTAATGATAGGTAAAAGTGCAAGCGATTATAAGATACTACCGAATAAATATATTTGTTTTTTGTCGTACACACGGAACGCGAATAAATAAAAATTTAATATTAGGGGTAAAAGTAATTCTTATTTTTTTATATTTAATTTTCGCGCTCATAACTAAACTCTTCATTCTTTGAACTTAAAGCAAAAAAAACCATTTGAAAACTGCGCTTATATGTTATAATCACGTGAGATATAATTTAAGCGTATTTTTCAAATTTTAAAAAAGATTTTCATATATTTAATTAATAACTAGGAAATACTCATTTCGAGAATTGGTGAATTATAAAATATAAAGAAATAGTCTTACAAATGATTGATCTAGAAATATATAGTCATTCATTCATCCCTTTATATTTTTATAATACCCGTTTATAGCTATTATAGCCCTTTTATAACATACCATATTCTTTGATATACAGTAATTGCGATACATTTTATTTTTGTGTGTTTAATTTAATTTTTTAATAGAATAAATACTGACCGCATATTCTCATACAAATTTTAAAAATATTATTTTCACTGAAAGTTTTAAATGTAGTGTTATATAATTTAATTTAACTGTTCTAATTGTATAATTTAATTTTTTTGTATACCGTTAATACACATTATTATAAAGACCGGATTTTCACATAAAAGAATATAAAAGCATAAAAAGCATATTTTGAAGCTTTTTGCGAAAAAGAATATGCGAATATTCTTTTGCATATTTCTTGTTTAAATGAATTATTGAGACATATTTAGTAGATTTTTGAAAAAATAAATTAAAATGTATGCAAAAATTTTACCTAAACTTTTAATAATAAAAAAATGTTAAATTTTAATTGCAAAAATATTTAAAAAATTTTAAATTGACTTATAATCCATTTGTATCGTTAAAATTAAAATAATTAAAAACAATATTTAATAAATTAAGAAAAGAATTTTGACATTTTTTTGACAATTTTAAAGATTATTTAAGTATTTAAGAATATTTGAGATTATTTAAGACTTTTTATGGGAATATTTTGAGAATATCTTGAGTATTTTTTGAGAATTTATATTCGCATATTTTCAAAATTTTTGAGAATAAAAATCCGGTCTTTATATATTATAGCCGGTAAATTATACTTTAAACGCGTGGCGCCCTAGTGCTTTTTCAGGCGGACACACGCACGAAAGTATTTATTATATTATATCATTTGTTTCAAATATTTTTTTAAAGTTTTAATCAAATTGAATGCATTGCATTCTATAACAGATTGTCATTTTTCATATAGCCTGACATATTTTAGCCACAATACGGTACTGTCAAGATTGCAATTTAATAGAAAAATGAGTTCAACCAATTAATTATTGCTAACCAGAGTTCCCGTCTGTTTACGGAGTTTTTTTTTGTGTTTACCCAAAAAATTGTAATTTTTTCCTTTTTATTTATAAGTTTTTTTATATAAATAACAAAAATTTTTATCACAACATATTTACGTATTTACGAATATATACTCTTATGTTGCGATGATATTTAAATGTAGCAAATACTTAATTTATTGCGTGTTACTTTTAATTTTCAAGCAAATAATCACATTTTAATGTTTTCGCATGAAATGGAAGGATGACTGGAACAGCTTAGGAAAAAATATTTAATGTAATTTATTTCTTTAATGCATTTTCTTTGTATAAAAAATTTTTAATGCTATCACAAACTTTTCTTTTTACCTTTGCTATAATGATATTATTTTCATTTTGATAAGTAGTGATGCAAATGTGCTCAAGAATATCTCTATGGTTGAGCCTTTAATTTGTCATTTTTCAAACAAAAAATATTATTTATTAATTATTTAAAACTTTTGTATATTATTAACTGACTTAAATAATTCTTTGCAATTTCTCAAATTTTAAACGCGCTTCAAATTATAAGTGTTGGATTGTGTCTAGACATAGTTAAAATAAGTTTGCTTGCAGTTTTTGGAATTCTATTTATTAAAATGGTAATAATTTCATACATTTGAAGTAAATTATACCGAGATGTAGTGAATATTAAAATAGAGCTTAAAATCTAATGGAAAAATAAGTTATATAAGAATTTTTGATAAGTTAGAAACCATCCTAATTCATGGTAGTTTGAGATACGAGTTATTCCTTTTTATTACATTTTAAGAATCATCAGTGCATGACGGCATGCATAGTGAAACATCTCTAATTTGCTTTAATGGTGACCTATATAATGATAATATAGCTTATTCTTAAGTTACTTTATTATGTCATTGCGGTTTATTTTTATTTTTTATCCCAAAATAGTTTATTTATACTTTTATTTTTCGTGCCGATTATTAGAACGAGAATGAGAATAGATTTATTTGAAATATTCAAACAAATTCATTTTATGAGTTTAAATAATAAAACAGTTAATTAGACAAATAAATCGAAAAGCAGTTTCAAAGTTTTAGTATCGTGACATATATATCCCATTATCATTTTGTTGCTTATTGCTTATGGAAATTAATCCATTTAAAGCAAAATTTTTTAAATTTAGCCCAAAAATACAATATAATAAAAGCGCGTTGGATTTAAGCAGGATTATTTAATTCATAAATATTTAACTTAAAACATGCAATAATCTTTATAAACACGTTTGCACTGTAAGAACCAACTTATTTAATACTCACAGTATATTATTAATTGTTAATTAAGTTTTATAAAATAAAATACGCGTAAAATAAAAATTACTGTTAGCCTTAATAATAAATAAAAATATATTGTATTGTCGGTGAATACAACGAAGTGAATAGAGTAGTGTCGGTCTACTCTTAATTAAAATTAACTATTATTAGCGCTCATATTAAAAATATTGTTTTAAGTTATGGTAATGAAACAAAAAATTCAATCCACAACTTATTGTCGTAAACCGAATAAAGCCATAAAACAAATAACAACTAACAAAAGCGTCGATCGCAGACTTGCGTAATACCACTTCATCAGAAAACTGCATCGCAAAGTAATATTCTTTGCGTTGGTTAATAGAAACGCGTTTCTAACCGTAGACAGCGTTGGACACAAACATTTTCTCTCTTCAAACCAAAAAATATTACTTTCATATAGTGATTCACTAAACGTCTAATAACGGCGCACAGCCTATAGTATAATTCTATGTATGCGTATGTGTTTTCAAAGTGAAATTTTCTTCGCACACACAAAAAAATTGTGCTAAAATTTGCATTTTAAGTAAAAATTGAAATATTATATTGTTTTTATGGTGGAATGTATTTTTTTCGCTTAGCATTCGAAATGCGAATTTAATGCATAAATTTATTCTGCAAATTATTTTATGGTTAGAAATTTGAACGCGAGTTCGGCTTATATTGATTATTAAAAAAATAAACAAAACAAATATCTTATTAATCCAAAAAGCATACAGAATTACGCATTTAATTGAAAGTATTTTTTGCGTCATTTTGTTGGATAACAGTTTCGTCGTTTCACTGAAGTTTTCAGTTTCAATTTGGATTATTTTATGTGCGTGTGTTTGTGCGCTAATATTGTATCCTTTATGACTAAATTTGGTGCTATTTTTATTCTCTGAGAATTTGTCCGTAAGTTTACGCAAGTATTTCGTGTTTTTTTCTTTTTCATAATTTTTTAACGTGTGAATACAAATTTTAATATTTTCGTGGAATAAAATTTGTCACAAACTATATTATTATTATTATTTTTATCAATCATTTCGTTTCCCTGAGCGCAGAGTTTCCATTCATTCGTTTCATTTTAATGATTTATTTTGCTTCTCGAAGTAAACTTCATTTTCTTCAGTTACTATTTTCTTTCTCTTTCCTTTTGTTTCCTCCTTTCATCTCTGTTTTGGCTGAAATAAGAACTTTAAATAAGTGCCAAAACGAATAAAACTAAAAAATAGTATAAACAAACAGTTATAGTAGAAAACAAAAGGAAAAGTAAGTACAGTAATGTTTTTTGAATTCAGTAGCGCTAACAGGCATAATGTGGACTGAATAACAATTATTGGGTTTGGAATACGTTGACGAAGCTTAACAAACACACAACTAAAGAGAGCGAATAATTCTGATATCCGTACATATCTTTTAGTATCAATAGTTTAGTATTTAAGAATAGAGTTGTGTACGTGTGTAGTCGTAAAATTGTCCCCTAAATTGATTTCGGTGTGTGAACTGGCAATTGTTTGGGTATTCTGTAGACTCGATCTCGTTTCTAGTTGTGATCATCATTAGTTAATTAGTTCGATAATTGTATTAAGTAAGCACAAAATTTAGATAAATTAACTGTTAGTAATTTCATTTGTTTTCCAAAAAACATAATTTAATTAATCGCAAACAACAATAGTAAACCAATTGATATGTCTATAAATATTCCGTATTTATTATGCATAATCATTATTTGGTATATCATAAATCATATTTGTTTTATTACTATGTTTCCAAGTCTACACAGTTTTTCTATACTTTATATGAGGTAAATATACTCATTTATATAGATTTTTAGTAACTATTGTATTGATTTGATTCTGCAGAGGAATGACAAATAGCATATTTTATGAGTTGATATGTACTAATTTGCGCAATACCTGTGCAATATAAATGTTTAATATACCACTTTGTATGATTGCTTTGTAGATTTTGTATGCGCAAAATTCATTTTTGATTTTTAAGATAAAATAAGCAAAGAAGATAATTGTTTTTAATAGCAACTCTAGCTATGATTAATTATTTAGATATTTCTTTGAAATAAATAAATATTTTTGTTAGCGATGGCATGAACTGTGAATTATGAGATTGAAGATGTGGTAATTTAGCGGTTGATTATAAGAGAGATGAGAGAGATTAAATTAGATTAATATTTTTGTTTTCTTCTTTTGTCGCATTGAAGTTTTATCTCACTTTTCAACAATAAACAAAAGAGCTCATGCGATTGAGCATATCTGTCTGTCTGCCTAATATGAGTTTTCGTTAATAAACAAGTTTGTTGAGAACTAAATACATATTTTTCTGGAACCTTTTAACTATACTGTAGTTTAAATTAATTATTCAGTTATACATGAAAACTTAAAAACAGTTATTTATTACTTTGTCGTTTTTGTTCAAAAGTTAATATCTGGTCGCAAGAATAAATACTAATTTATAAAAAAATGGATTTATAATATTGTTAATTAATAGAACTTATTCTTGTTTATTATAATGGAGAGATAAATTAATGAATTAAAATATGTTGTGTTGTGGTATCGCGTTAACAAAATAATTAATTTTCAGTTTTTCATTTTTAGAAAAATTTATTTATTCAAATTTATTTACTAATAACCAAAATATTTGAGAATTTTTTAAAATAAATATTTAAGAATTTGATGCGTTTCGTATCACTGATTTATACATTATGCTTAGATTATAAGGTATCAAACAATTCTAGACGTACAAAATATTTGCATGTCGAACTTCTAATGTTGAAAAAGGATAAAAAATGAAGTAAATCCCAAAAGTCTCGATCCATTGATTCTGGAAAATTGTTGTTTAACTCATGTAAGTTTTTAAATCTCTATGGAAATTTATAAAATGTAAAAGTTTTATTCACAAAACCACCGTTTTATTGGATACAATGTTTCAAATTATAACACAATTTTTTAAAAAAATCTTTAAGCGCTTACGATTTAAAGAAGGCTTGAAATTAACTTTTAAAGAATAATCCTGTTTTGTTATAATTTATCAACCATTCGTCACTAAGTATGAATATTTGGTTTTCCACAGTTATTTCTACCGTAATTATTTGAAAAATCTCATCTAAACTCACAGCTCATTCTCTATTATCTAATAGTTATTTGCTAATACCGTATATTCCTTATTTTTCTTATATTGATTTTCAGTCACACTGAATCAAATTTTCCATAAATAATTAAACTTAATTATGCATACGATTAGAGGTTGAAGTATAATGAGCTTTATTTTTTGATGTTTAAATCCTTTATTGAAGATTAAGCGTGAAATCTGCATAAAATTCTAATTTATCAAAACTAAATTTTCATATAATTTAAAAAGTGAATTATGATTGTCATTATATTTATGATCCGAATTTGCAATTCCATATACAATAATTTTTTGCTTTATTAAAATTACATTATATTAATAGAAAGTATATCTTTATATCGAAAAAGTTATCATTTGAATAATTTAATAGTATCATCCTATTTATTACCCTTTATATTACTTCAGCATATTATGAGCACTTTTATTTTTAGCTGCAATTAAACTTTAGGGCTTTTGTATATATCAAATCTATATGTGATGTTAGACCGAATTTATTGATTGAAATCGTAAAAATCTTTACACTTGTATTAAAAACTGAATTCAGACTTAATAAACCATAGCATTGTATATACGGTAACTAATTTTATTGATATTCAATGAAATAACTTAAATGTATTTCAAATATCAATTAATTTTTTAATTTCGATACTATGATAGTATTGAAAGAATTGGCAAATAACGTAATAAATAATTATATTGCCTAGACTTATTTTGCCGTTTAAATCCCATGAGTTTATTTACCCCCATAGAAATTCAGTTTTTCTGAATCTGAACCCATAGAGCTTACAACATTATGCAACTATCATTTATACAATTAGCGAAACAAAATACTGTATAATATATAATGATTTAAGATTTCATTTAAACCATTGAAAAAGGTAATTTCCTTTTAGTTTCATTTTATTAGACCAACTTTTCCGTTTTTTCATGTTATTAACAAAGTAAGCTTAAATAGAATTCAATTTAGCATTCTTGAAACTAATCGTTAATTCGAAAGTAATTTTATTTATTAAGTGAGTGAGAAAATGAGTGAGAAATTGAGTGAGTGTGAGAAAGTGAGAGATATAGAGAATGTGTGTTAACAAAATTTTTTTAATAAAGTTCTTGTTTTTATGCAAATTTGTGCAAATATTATATTTAGTTTGTTAATAATAATTACAAAGAATGGAGTAAATATTGTGTTTAATTTATAAAAAAAACTTAAGTAAAATTAATTTTTAATGAAAATTTTCTGATATTAATCATATTTTTAGCTGCTTATGTAAAGTTGATTAAAAAAAGTAATTTTGTAACAATATTGCAGTCTTGTATAGTATAGTATAGTATAGGCTTAACATCTAGTAATTGTTTTTTAAGACTTATCATTTTAGTCGCTATATTAATGCTATCGCTTCATATTAAATTAAGACCGACTCATTAAATATTGAAATATAATTTAGAGTTCGTTTTGCTCTTATCAACATTTTTATCTCCGAATAATTACAAACAACTTGCGTAATAAGGTTACAAAATTAAGATAAAATTGTGATTTCTATTGTTTTTAAATGCTTACCACAATGTTTCTAAAGTTGACAGTAATATATACCGTATGTTATATATTAAACATGAAAAATAATTCCACGCATAAGTCAAAAAATGTATTACATATAAAACATATTACAATTTTAATACTTTAAAAATATTAAACCAAAAAATACTTCATTTCTAAAGACGTAAATTCAAAAACTTATATTTTGATGTTCTATTTTTGAACATATTTTTAATATAAGTCAGTTTTTGAAAAAAAAAAGTTGACCAGACAGACAGACAGACAGCTCATGATACCAATCGACTGTAGAGTGTATAATGTATGGTTGAATTGAATTCAATTAAAGCTATGTTCTGTACTGAAATTTCTCTCGAGTGACCGGAATTTGACAAAATGACAGGTTATTGTTGTGCTAAACATCGCTTCGAAAACATTATTTTCTGCAAGAGTGTTGTGTGAACAAAGAAACTCTATTTGTCACACACTGAACGTATGGCTTTTATTGACTAGATTTTTAATTTTCGAGAGTAGTGTAAAGCTTACTTTTTTTAGTTGATTGCCTCACATATTGTTACTGCTCGAGATAACTCAAGTTTAATGCTTTCAGACTCAATGGTCATCAGTTAAGAGATTTACTGTTATTTCAGTTTTTTTGTTGCTAAATGTTCTTAAACAACACCTGGACTTACCGTTAGTTCATTCTCCAAATTTTATTAGTTTTTTATTTAACTTATTTTTAAAAGTGCAGTTTATTGATTTGACAAATTTTGTTCATTTGTTCTTATCTGTCCGCCAACCAGACACTTCCCACCCAATTTTATTTCCTCAGTGCATCCCTAGTCTAATAAAGAAAAATCATTAACAATCGCTAAGGTCTTTAAAAATTATGCTTATGAGTTATTTTCTAAAGAACTGTATCAATTGGATTATTCATTGATTCTTTTCGCAGATAATATACTGGTATTTGATTAAAACCGATTTCCAATCATAATAAAATTGCTCGGATCGGAGTGCTTCGAGTGGGAACTGGAGGCTTGTTTAGAATTTTTAAATTTCAAATTAATTTTTCAAGGCTTGTAATTTAAATGAAAATTATTCATATTTTTGTTAAGTAAATGTTAATTCTTATACTATTGTCGATTTAGATATTAATTTTTCTGAGAGTATTCACAGCTCTGCTGTATTCAATTGGCATTAACATTGCATAAACATCTATACTAAAAATAAATATATAGTTTATGCTTTTATTTTCTCTCTTTACCTGAATAAGTAGATATGAATTGAATTAAAACAATCATCATATGCTAGAACTGAAGTTTAAATTAATGGGAAACAACGAGTGATTAATTATTTGTTGATGATATTATTAGCAATCGCGTCGAGTTTATATACGATTACAAACACTATCCAATTAAACTTGTTTTTATATGTTATATTTTCTTTTTTAGATTAAAAAAAATAATTGAAAAATGTTAGCAGTTCTGGCCGCCAATCATTCAAACGTATCGGCAGCGGAAATCGTCAATAAATACTTTCCAGGCAAGTAATTCTACTATTATATTAATCACATTACGTACGCCACTCTTTTTAGATATAAAGTTATATATATTATAACAAATAGTTATAACGTTTTTTGAATTAATTGCAAATAAAACTAAAAGTTTTGCGTAGCTTTAATTTTGACCGAAGTATTGTAAGTATGTTAGGATAGACTTAATACGGATAATATTGAATAATAATATAAATGAGATTTTTCGGAATGAATATGTGCTATTTTTGTAAAAAAGATTATGTTTGCATAAGTATTGAGAAAAGATATTTCTTTAAAGTATTTTTTCAATTAATTATATTTTTTTCCCTGAGTTAAGCTCAAAAACAAAAAAAATTAATTAAACAACTTTATCATAGTATTACAGCTGCAGCGCAACTAAAATGTTTACACAGTAGAAATCTTTATTCCGAGAGTAGTTTTTTTAGAGAAAAAAAATTGTTTGTCCATCAATCTGTAATTTATTGAAATTATCGCGCAGTCATTAATCTTACTCGACTTACTTTGCTTAAACGTAACGCTCACTTCGCTGTTCTTTTTTCCTCCGATCGCATGTATCTATAGAAGAATCATCGTTCTGGATGTACGCTATGATTACTCTCGGCTCTTCTTTTATCGTATTCGTTGCGATCACTATTTATATAATGTGGTTCGTATATATATATATGTTTTATAACGCTCGCGAACAATGAACGGATACATAAGACTAATATTTATTGAAACTAAATTATTAACTTTTATTCCGGGCATTGCTTTTTGCTATTATTATTTATTATTTTTTATTTTGAAAGATACATTTTAATAAATAAATAATTAAATGGGTTTTTTGTTGCGAAGAATGTTATACATGTGACAGCCATTTAATTTATTATCCTCAAAGAAAGTTATTTATTATCGAAATGTTTTTATTTATTGGCCAAAATGTCTTATGATTATATATATTAGTCTTATGTATTATTTATTACGCATTTTTATTCGTTTGCTATTCTATCGATTTCATTACGAAATTTTCTTTTTTCATTATATCTTTTTTTCCATATCGATGACTACAGCTCACCGGAACGTAACTGACATGTTTGGCTGAGAGACGCGAAACAACCAAACAAAAAATGTTAGAGCCATCCATAATTCATCGCAACATAAAACCAATTGACTGCTCATCGCAAATATCAATCGCGAGGCACACACGCAGCGCAACAATGAATCGAACTAACAATAATTAGATAAAAACTGTGTGCGACCGAACCAACAACAACAAAAAATATGTAAAAAAAAATAATTCCACTCGAATGTAGCGTTTAAAGTGATTTGTCGGAAATCACTCGTTATTTTCTTCGTTCGTTTGGCATTTCTCGTTCAATTTTTAGTCCGAACATAACTATCTGTACACGTTTTTTGAAAAGTTAAACGACTTATTTATAAGATTTTTTGTTATTTATCGTTATTTATTGACACGAGTGCTATTGTAAGCGTCAAAAAATTCATTTTATCGCTTCGTTTTATTTCTTTTCTCTTTAATACAGTTTGCTTTCTTCTTCTTCTTCTCGCTATTCTTTTCTCACCGAATATTAAATATTGTCATCGTTTCAGTTCGTCTTTTGTACGTATATATAAAAAATCTCGAAACACACTTCACTGCAACGCACTGACAGGCTTTGTCTTACTTTTTTCTAATATGTAATATGGGATAAAGATATTCCATATATATATTATATATATATCTATATATATATCTTTAATATAACATAGTGAATCTGTTAGCTATAAGAGCGTGACGACCAATATTTAAAGCAAATTAATGCCTACAACAACACCGACGCGAGATTGTAGAAGACCTATACAATCGATTTTTTTTCTTTTATTCAAAAGATTTTATTTGCCAATTTTAATAACACTCGAGTGAAGTTAGTTAAGTAAATAACAGCAGACAATATGAAATAATGTTTGAACAGATCACGAAAAAACTTTACTATAATAACAAGACCGCCTACAAGTTTGCTTCGTTTTTATCTTTTCCAATATATTATTTAAGATTATTATTCCTTACTTCTTCGAGAGAGCCATACAATGCATTCTTCAAATTAATTCTGCTCTCTCGCTCTCACTCTCACTCTCCTCCACACACATACATATACACACACTTCGTTATCGAAATAAAGAATTGGAAACATAATTTTTTATCGCTAATATTCAAAGAACCTCTAAAGGATTTTCGAGTTCTAATTAAGGCATATTTTTTTCGTGTGTTGAATCAAAAGAATTAGACGTTTGAGACTCCGTAAGAGCTGTGCTGTTTCGCTATAAATGCATGCCTATTCGCATACAATATAACTGGTAATTGCGAGGCAAATGAACTGATGTGCGTTAATGTGGTCTGTATTTTTTAAAAACAGACAAACAAGTTAATTAAAAAAAGGAAGAAGAAATCAAATGTAGTCATTAAAGTGTTCACTTATAATATAAACTTCTTTATTTCATTATATGCATAATTAATAAAACTATTACTGTATATTCAAATGATATTATACTACATATTCATGTTTAGCTAAATATTTAACATAATTTAATACAAAAACAAAAAATATTTGATATTTAAAAAATTTAATACAAATATAAAATAGAGTTTATAAAAAGTTGTAAATCATATTATATATTTGATGTGAATGTAAATATCGCAAAAAAATATAAGTTATTTATATTCAGTATCATTTTAGATCCAAATTCGGTTTTATTGCCATGAATTGAAATAATAATTGTAAGTCGACTCTACATTATTTTTTAAGACCGAATATGGCACACAGATTGCAAAATTCTAATTTACCAAAAGCTTTTAATAGCAAACCAAGAAAATACATGACCTGTTTTGAAATTTCATAAAATTCTAATGCATTGTTTAGCATCAATTATCGATAATTAATTTTACTGAAACAATATTATAAATTAATTTCTACGCTTTAATTGAAAAAGATTTGTTCATTTGTCACTAGTTATAGACACGACTAAAATACTAATATAATTTTTGAATTTTAGTTATGGATTCAATTCGTTATAAGGCTTAGTTGATAACCATATTATAAGTTTTTAAAACAATTCTACTATATTCAGAGAGTGTTAATATTAAAATTAGCAAATATCTTAATTGAGGCTTAATCTAGATGTATAATTAATGTTTCAAAACGAATTTCTAAAATGGAATATTTAAACAATTTTGTTAACATTTTCTTAAGTAACTTTACATTGAAAACATTATAAAATAAACTACTTTCCTAACAAATCCACCGAAACTTTTAATGTAAATAACAAATGCCTGACAAATTGTTATCCGAAAACAAATAAATTTATTAAATGTATTTATTCAGCATAACACACACACACATTTCTCATTTTACTTGTAAGTACATACACGCATAGTATAATAAAAAAATTACTGAAATAAATGTTATTAATTAATTAATTTTTATTCCCCAAAAATAAGCAAAACATTTTAATTAAATTCCTTCTTTTTTAAAAATAGATGATGCCGTCTACATTAATATTAACTTTTCTATAAGACTGCATATAATAATTTCAGCGAATTTTCTAAGAAAATAAATAAATTGAAAGTCGCATTACAGCACTGTTCAGTAATTTAAGTTATTAACGCAATAAATTAAAACATAGTAAAATTCTATCAAAAGCTCGATTTACTCGGTATTCATAAAATTTTAAGTAGTATTAAAAATTTTGCTTTTTATGCAAATATTTGTAAACGTGTAAAATACAGCTATTGTTTGTTATCTATTATTAATAGATCAGTTTTAAATCTTTATTCCGTAAAAAGCTATTGTACTCAGCAATTCAATGATATTTATATGTATAAAACACATTCGGTTTGCGAGCATATGATGTTCTCGATGTGCAGAGAATAACACAGGTTTACAGCAGAAACGTAGCGTTTTGTATCGCTGTTGACTTATTTCTCATGAAATTCTCATTTTATTTCTTATTTTCAGGGAAGAAATGTGTGTTTGCAGAGAAACGAAAAATTCAATTAAAAGATAAACATTACTAGAATTTGCTTATAAACTGTTTTTTTCGGGAAAATCTATTCAAAATTAAATTATTGTTTACACTGTGCGCCCAGTTTTACTCAGTTATCACTCAATTTACGAAATTACTCTTTGAATAATAAGAAAACTTAACTGATACCAAAAACGAAATGATTTCATTCCATGATTTTATTGTTCGCAACGGTTTATAGTTTATTTTATTAATGAGCGTATATCGCAATAATGAGCAAACAAATTATTTTGGACAATGCCGGGTGCTTTTTGGGGCTTCTGATCGAGTAATTTCACTTTCCATCTGATTCTTTTGTCGTTTTGTTTGTTTTCGTTTTCCATTGTTTGTTATTTTTAATGATGTTTGATTAGAAATGTTTACTCGAATAGTTTGCGCTGGAGTGACGTACAAAATAAAATTTAAAAATAATTTAAATCAATACCCGTTGAAAGGAATTCTTTCTTTAGGTTTTATTAAATTTTTTAGTTTTCTAGGCTATTCAACGTTTAGGTTTATTTGTTAAAAAACAAATTTTCGATACCAGAAATGAGATAGATTTTTATTTTATTAATAGTTATTTCCATATAAACCTAATATATTGATCTAAATATTTTGTAATTTATAAACACATTTCAAGTTGAAATTTTTAACGCAAAAACATAGGCATAATCTTTCACAAAAATCATTGTTCATTATATCCATATAATGCTCTCATGAATATTATACGGGGCGATACATTGTTCAGAAAATGTTAGATTTTTATCACGCCATAGACAATGACAAATTATAGTTATGGCAAAGATCTTAAATAAAACGCATTTTTTAACCATAATGTTATACCCGTTTCTTAAAAACTTATCGAACATTTTTGCATTCAATATGCATCATATAAAACATACTTTAAGCGCTTACGCGCCACACTCTTCTTCCTGCAGATAATATATTCTTCGCAACCAATAAATTATATGCTTGTCTGCAAAATATATTGTTTTTGTACATTTTATCAATTTTTTTCAGTTTACTCGACTTGTTAGCTCAAATTTATTCGCACAAAACTATTTATTCTTGTAATTTATTGCTATTAATTCATATGTGTTAACATCTCAACGATTATTGAGAATGATTTCAAATATTACTGTATTAAAAGAATATGAATCGAAAACTTAAATTATTTATTAATCGATAATTAATGCGTATATAATTGTAATTTTTTTTTGATAGATATTAGCTTTATTAGATAGACTCAAGAATTTCCGGTTAAAGATATAATTTGAATACTTGAATAACCATTGTATACAACGTATCTTTCAAATATTTTTATATTGACTTATGACAAAACTCTCAGAATCTAAATTTTTTTGAAGCCTATATTCACAGTTTTACATCTGTCACCACTCAATATATGTCAGTTTTATTTACATAACTCTATCGCATATATTAAACAATGTTTACTATTCATTTCAATATATTTACCTTTAAGTATACACAGAAACGTTGTCATAAAAATGTTTAACTCATTTTTACCAAAATTATATGATATAATGTATAAAATTGTATCACAAATATCAAATAATTGCTAAATATTAAAGCTTCCGGAAATTCTGAAATTTTCGAACAGCAATGTATCGCCAAAATAGTTCAATACTGTAAAAAGTTGATAAGCTAAACATATACTAAAAAATAAATGTTCAAACAGCCAAATATTTTAGAATTAATTAGAACATTGTTAAATCATTTTATATTATTAAAGGGGCATTTATTTATTCTAATTAATTTATTTCGAACATATAATATCATTATTTCATCAATGATAGAAACCATCATAATAAGTATTGGAAGTTTAAGAATAAACAACTTTTATGGTAAGAGATATTAATATATTATACAAATATGAGTTCGAATTATGTTAAAAGAAACTCAAATAACTCAAGTTTGAGGTATTTATTTTTTAGTCTTAATTAACTCATTTCGGTCTTATAAATAATACTTAAAGAATTTTAGGATCAATTTTTAATTTTTAAATAAACTGAGGGCAGTTTGATTAAATACTGCGAAAAATAAAAATATATGCCCAGAAGTTTGGCAATTTTTAAACCAATCTTATCGATCTTTATCCAATTTTGTTCTTTTAAAATTTTAAGCCACAAAAAAACGGCGAAAAAATTATATAACCGATCCATTTAAAACTGTTTAGTCCGCGAAAAACGTCACTTATTTGAAAACTTTTTAAAAGTTCGAACTTATACTTTAGCTCATATCAGTCTGTTTGTCGTTCTTTCTGTCGGAATGTAAATAAGTCCAAAATTAACTTAAAAGTTATAGGTTCAGGATATAATACATAATACGATTATACAGGCAAAAATTGAGTGCAGTCTAAAATATTGTTTTGAAGAAATTAAAACGATGTCTAGAAATTAAAAGCTTAGTTGTAAATATAGGCTCTTATAATTATATATATATAAATAAACATTTAATAATACAATAACATTAAACTTGATTTCGCATTAGTAGATTTTATCATATGATTATTATAATAGAATCAAAATGATTATGTATAACACTACTTTGTTAATGATGAGAAAAAGCTCAATTTTTGGTGAGCTTGAGCTTAAAATATTGAAACCTTAACGTGTAAGCTATTTTTAGATAAAATTAGATACACTTTATCCAATTTATTGTACATTAATAAACTTTTCAAATTCATGACGCGCTCACTGGACTAAAGCTCTGAGTTTAGAACTTTAGATTTACACTAAATCTATAAAATAAGATTGAGCTTTCTCTCATCATTATTATTTGTTTCATATACTCTAATTTTATGCATAAAATAATCTTAGAAAAGTTAGCCGTTTTAATTCTATTAATAAAACTATTTTGTTATTTTAATGCAATTCTATATAACCATAATAAATGGTATTTAAATTTGTTTAAATGTGAACAGAAATAAAATATTTTTAAAATTAAAAATATCTCTTAAAAAATATAATCCTTAATTTTAATACGTCTTTATATCAGTAGGTAAGCTGGCTTTAACTTAGAAAAATAGTATTAAATTTATATAAAAAAAACTTAAACAAATTAAAACGCAAATAACACTTTTAATATTAAAGTTTATCAATAAGATTTGATTTTTTTCTTAATTTTCGACAAAACTTTATATAATCTATATTCAAATTGATATCTATC
Source organism: Phthiracarus crinitus (assembly GCA_034698025.1). NCBI lineage: Eukaryota > Metazoa > Arthropoda > Arachnida > Sarcoptiformes > Phthiracaridae > Phthiracarus > Phthiracarus crinitus. The sequence continues at coordinate 19,125 of JAQGAW010000478.1, forward strand.
GCCATAATCCAAATCGTTTTCTATTTCTTGCCGGAAAACTAACAGTTCATATTGAAAACCCTGACGATAATTGAATCCATCGATTCCATAATAGAAATGATCGAATTCACGATCTTTAGGATGTTTCTTATATAGATAACACCGTTGCGGATGATGTCCAGAACAATCTATCTCACCAGCTATTATAAGATATTCCACAACCTCTTTGGCGGCTAAATTAATTTTAAATATAATTAAAAGTATATATACTTCAAGAAGTAAATTAAACATTTTTTTTGTTAAAATAAGACTACGTGTAATTTAATTATGTTATTTAGTTACACATTAGTGATTGAAAATATTTAGTTTTTTAATTCCATTACCGTTCCATTACCGCGACTTTGATTTCTATTACCGTTCCATTACCGGCAGAAATAAAAATACAAACTCCATTACCGTTCCATTACCGTGAATTTTTTCAATTCCACTACCGTTCCACTCATTACAGTTAAGCAACTAAAAAATTTAAAATTTTTCTTGAACTAAATTTAATCTTAAATGGTTTTAAGTACAACTATTCGAGCTTTATAATCGATTATCACAGGAAAATGTTTATTATTTTTTGTTTATAAAGAGATATTTTAATTTTCGAAAATTTTTTATGTTGAAAACTGATTAAATTATTGAAACTATCTTTGATTTTATATTTTTGAAAATTGAACAAAAAACCACTACCGTTCCATTACCGTTAGCCAAAAAGTCGTTACCGTTCCATTACCGGTCAACTCAATTTTTTTCACTCCATTACCGTTCCATTACCGGGACTAATCTCCGATTCCACTACCGTTCCACGGTAATGGAACTAAATTTTCAATCACTATTACACATATGTTGACATAATTAATTATTTTAAATTTTTTAAAAATTTCTATCTTATTGAGTGACAGAAACATATGGTTTTAATGTTTATAAGTATATGTTATAATTAGTGTCTTACTTTTATTCGTTTTATAAATTTATTAAAATTGTTGTGTTTAATTTCGTTTAATAAATATTAAAACGAATTTCGTTTAAATTCGGTAATTTATTTTTAAAAAAATTAGTTTTATTTGTTCATTGAATTTAACGTTATATCCAATCTTTTGTGTATGCTATTTGCCTGATTTGAAGCTAATGATCCGAAGGGTATCTGAAGGACTTTTATTCATATTAATTTCATAAGAAAAATAATTTCAATATCAAAATTCTTCGAAAGATATTTTTCCTTCATTTTTCTGTGTTTTTGAATTTGACACTTAATTATTGATACAGTAAAAGCCTTTCATTTACATGATTTATTAGTTTTAGCATATTTTTCATTTGTTGTAACATTTATTTAAATGTAACAAACTTATTAACATATAATTTGGCCTAAAAATGTTTATTTTTTGTTTTATTTATTAAAACGAAATCAAATGAAAATCTAATTTGTTGTTTTTTATTTCGTTTAAATTGTTTAAACAACAAAAATAAGACACTTTTAATGTTTACTATTCATTTCAATACAGAAACGTTGTCATAAAAATGTATAACTCATTTTACCAAACTTATATGATACGAGCGTGGCTTATGGCAGCTAAAGCTGCCAACTAAAATTAAATATATTAAAATAAAATTAAAAAAATTTTACACACTGTTTACACTCGTAGCTACCTTTAAGTTAACCCCTTTTTTCTGTTTAAAACGTTAATAGCGACATATACATGTGGCTTTTGAGCTAAACGTTGACTTTTGAACCGAAGGCTAAAGTTATTGAATGCCAATATGTGTGTAACTCCATTGCACATGTAATGCACTGAACTAACCACAACAAATTGATAGGCTTTGTACCCGCTTTTAAACCTCCTAAACTACCCCTAAATTAAGGTTTAAAATTATTTTAATAGTTTTCCCGAGTCCCTCGGATCAGGGGAAAACTTTTTCTCATTGACACTGTTCACCTATCTATTACCGTTTGGTCAGAATATCTCCGCAAAAAAACAGCCTTATCAAATTAATAATATAAAATTTTAAATGCTTTGTTAAATATTTTCGGTAAATGTATAGAATAAAATTTAGTTATTTGATTTGATTTATAGTCGTCGGATAAGTGCTAATTATAAGAACATTTAATAAGCAGTATTAGGTATTTATAAAAATGACAAATTACTTTATCATTTTTATATTATAAATGATCCGAACAGTCATAAATGGTCCAAAAGAAAACGCGAAAATGCGTTATATTACATTTTAAGAAATTGAATATTAAATTCATTTTGTGGACAAAATTTAAAGTTTAAAATGTTTTTGTGCGAATGTATAATGTAATAATCGAAGCTAAAGCTTAACTCAAATAATTTATTCTAATCTTACAAATATATTTTTCTGATATTTTTTTTCGATTATAATGCTATTAGTCGCACATTTTTCTAGAAGACTTATGAATTATTCAGATCAATATTAGCGATAAAAGGTATTTAATGATAGAAATGCTTGAAAAAATTATTTTATAAATTAATGTTATATAAAGTTCAATAAAATTAATTATTTTCATGCTTGAATTTTATTGAAACAATTTTCGTAAATAGAATTGGCATTTAAATATTTTTATGTTTATCGATCGTTTGTCTTAGAATAGTAAACGGGTCACCGATTTATCTGGCCCCAGCGGGCCCGCGACAATATTCCGTTGGCCGGGCCGGGTTCGGGCCTAATTACAAAATATTCGGACCTGTCGTGCTTTGAAGTTTCTCTAATTTATATGGAATAATGGCTCTTTATATATTTTAGAAATCAAAAATAAATTTAAAATGTTATGTTTTCGATTAGTTATTGTTAAATTAGAGTAAGCAGATGACTAAAACATAAATAAAACCTGTTTAAGTGGATAATCAATCGTTTTAAAGTCATATTGTGAAGATTTTTAAATAAAGCAAATTTGTACGTTATTTATTGAATCGGGACTAATCGGGCCCGGCTTTTACTTTATAAAATAATCGGACTCGGGCCGGGCCCAACTTTAAACTTTCGGGCTTCTGTCGGGCTCGGGCCTGAAAATTTTAACCATTTACTACTCTAGTTTATCTATTGATCATAGATTGTCGTATAACAACAAGTTAGAAGTTTCCATAAATATATCTTAGATCAATCTAATTTTTAGCTCACTTTGTAAAAGTTAGCTAATGGATTTGGGGTTTCTGTCTTTCTGTCTGTCTAAATGTAGTCTTTCTTTATAGTTATTAAGGTTTTTTTCTTTATATTTGTAATGGGATTTTTTATGAAAGGAGTTTATTGAGCACTAGTGACAAAGTAATTGTTTAAACAAAAACAAAAACCAACAAATTAAGTATTTTTTGGAAATTATTATAACGTTAATAATTTATATAATAAATTTAAAACAAAATGTTGTTATATTGTCACTTAAGGAAGACAATGAGTAATTGCCTTAAAAACAATAAAATATATTTCTTTTTGTACAAGATTTTATTAAATTTCTCAAATACTACTTACTTCTTCATACAAAGCAGTATCGCATGTTTACAACTTTTGTGTTCATTAAGGCAAAATGTTCTTTTAAAATATTTATCGATTTTATAACAAAAATTAAAATAAAAATAGTAAATAAGATTAATATTCAAAATAATTAATTTAGAAAAAATGAAAAAATCAACAAAATTATAAAACAAAAAAAAATTTTATTTGGTTAAAGCAGATGAAGGCTCAAGTATTCATATGTGTCAAAGGTAAAGCGGATTTCGTCTTTGAAAGGAAGAGCTCAATAATTATAAATTTATTCAGATATCTTAACAGTTAAAAGTGAATTGATATAACGTTTCGATTGTTTATACCATTCTAGATGTCCTGACATCCAATTTTCCATGTCTTCAATATAACGAATAACGTGACTATAAAACGGTTCATTACGATATGTATCGACAATACATTGTTTCGCTTCAATAAATTGTTTAACCATTGAATTGTGAATATTACAAGATTTTAGTAAAGCATTATCTCTTGACATTAAACCATACTTTTCAAGTACTAAAACAATATTAGAATTAAAGACACCAAACTTTGAATCCCTAATTAACCCCAAAATGTCGTTCAATATACAAATTTGTAGAACAGCAGCCACTTCTGCTTTAACGAAGTTTACATCATTTTCCACTTTATTAGGAATTTTGTATATTAAAAATAAAGTGTTTAATTGAAAACAGAATTTTGCACCGGAATTATAAAATCTTTCACAGAGATAGTGGTTTACTTCCGGTAAAGAATTTTTTAGAAAATCGTTGGAATTTAAGATAAAATTAGTATTTCGAGTTTCGGTTTCTGGAATGAAATAATTACATGCTTCGTAATAATATTCGAAAGATTCACTCAAATCATTGTAATTAGTCAATTGTTCAATACTTTTTTTCATATTTACATGAGCATCGAATATTGTATCCATTTCTGGAGTTATTTCAAACTGTGGTGGAATTTTAAACATTGTTTTCCAAAGTTCGCTTAATAAATGTCTTGTTTTGATAGCATTATTGCGTGTAATTTTATTTTCTTCTGAGTAATCATCGATAATCCATGTCATATTATATATAATAATGCTATATTTGTACTGCCATTCATTAAATTTTGGATGAACTAGTGATGTAAATAAATCAAACATACAATCTTTCATAGCCTTATATTCTTTACTATCTTTTTTAATTAGATTTTGTTCGCATTCCCACCTAAGATAATGTTCAGAACTATTTCTGTAAAATGCGTTTTGATAAGCTTTCCATGGAATCAAAACTTTACAACCATTTAAATCTTGATTAAATAATTTCAAGTCAATATAATCATTATTATATGTAATGTTTTCTGGATTATATAGAAATGCTTGCTGTGATAGTTGTCGTATAATAGTTTCTTGTAATTTTTTAATCGCAAACTCTTCTCCATTTCCTTTAATCGTTTTGATATCGGAATTACAATAATAAGTTCCAAGTAAATTTTGATTGCTTATGATTTTAACTCGAAATTCATATTCAAAACCGTTATCTAATCGATGTCTCCAAATAGGAAAGCATGTGAGCATAGTATTTCCATAGAATCTCCATTTATCCTTATCTTCATTAATATGTTTGCATTCAATTTCGAATTCGCAATAATCATATTCGTAATCCCAATTTAAAACAAATAAACTTTCGGTTGATTTTATTAAACATAAGTTTTTAAGAAAATGTTCCATAGTTGACATAACTGTGATAAGATTTAATAAAATAAAATTATGATGAAATTTTAATATCACTGTATTATAGAGAATGGTTTGTTGGGATAAATAATGTTTAATTCTGGTACTAATTAGCTATATATGAGATTTATTTTCAAATTTAAAATCTCTACTAATTTCATTTAATTTATTCTACAAGTATTTATTTATAAAAACATTGTATATTTCAAATATTATGAGGTTTTAAATTTTCGAGGTTTATGTTTTTTATAATAAAAGCTTGGCTCGACCCAAATCAGCAACATTGTTTTAGTACAACATAAACTTTAACTTTAAACGTCAAGCTATATAAATATTTAGTGAGTTACGTTATAAAAATAAAATCACTAATAGATCTGCCATAAAATTTTCGAGTAAAGCTGGATTTTTATTTAAAAATCATTTTAAAAAACTGGACTTAAAATTGGACAATAAAGATTTCTTAATGAACATATAATATTTACACTGTCAAATATATCATAAAACTTGATACGTCCAGCCTGAAACTGGACGTATGGCAGGACGTGTTAAACTACTATAAAATCCAATGTTAATTGATTTAGCATTTAATAGAATAATGGCTGACATAAAAAAATCTACTAGATTTTGCTTCAAACTTTTTTATATTTTTTAGATGCTATACTATGAAAAGATTAATGTTTAAAAATTAAATTTTAAAAATGAAACCGTAGAATTTCTTTGATCTTTTTCAAATAGAAGAAAGTTAAATTGAAGACATATTGTAAATAACTATTAATTAAAAATGAAATTATTTAAAGTGAAAATAAAATTTAAATCATGCCATTTAAATTTTTTAAATTTAGATGGGGTTTGAGGTGAAAAAACTAGAAATTTTAATGTTAATACCTATACCATAGCAATCAGATTAAAAATTTATGTAGATTTAAGTGTCACACAATAGGGTGGACAAAACCCCTCTATGGGGTTTAGGTAGAAAATTCTTATAATATTGTAGGAGTCAGTATTAATATGGACTGTTGATAAGGTTCTGGATGTAGTCCATGTGGGGTTCGATTGGTTCGGTACGGGGTAGGGTTGGTCGCGATGAGGTTAAGGTTGGATCAGATCGGGTGGGGTCATCGTGTTTGGTCGGTTTATGTAGGTTAGGGTGTTTTTAATTGGTTTTTTTTGAAGTTCAAACCATTTCAATCAGACGAAGTAGTCTTAAACTCTAGTTAGATAATAATGACCAAATAATTGGCTATAAAAGGACAAATAAAGGTTAAAAATGGTAATAATTTAACAAAAAATAGGTTTAAAATCTACTAAAAAATTGATAAAAATAGGATTAAAATAGGATAAAAACACATCAAAATGGCTTGAAAAAAATTCAAGAGAAAAAATAACATTCGGGTTTGAAACTATTTCCTTTTAAAATTATTCTCAAGTGCATAGCTTTTGCAATATAATACATATGAAACGCGTTTATTTGCGATTATGTGTGACAGCTCTTAGTTACCCAGACTCAAAACCTCTAGTGGGGGGTCAGATCCATAAATTCTCAGAATTTTAATTGGGGGAGAGGGGGTCAAAACTCATCGGATTCAAACGACAATTTTTTTCTTGACAAAAGCCTAAACCACGACCCACGACTTGAAAAACTTGATGGATTTAAAAAATGTTTTTTAATATTTGTCAAAATTTTTTTGTGTCACAAAAACTCATCTGTTTTAATGCACAATATTTTTACATTTGACCAAAAATTTTATTTTTTCTTGTCATAGAATTTTCCCAAATTTTGGATTGGGGGGTTAACTTTTCCAAAATTGTAAGGGGGGTCAACCCTGAACCAGCACCCTACTCTGGGTAACTATTTTGTCAGCTTAAAAAAAATTTGTGTGATGTTGATTCGACGAAATCAGAACAACATTTGGATCAATATTCTTTAATCATTCACTGAAAAACTAATTACAATAATATATTATTAAGCTATAAAATTTTTTCTTTTAAACAATAGAATTTAAGTATTGAATAATTATAAAATAAAAATAAATCTTATTTGGCCAACAAAAAGAAATCTTAATAAATTTAGATTATCATTGACGAGAATAAACATAAGCTCAGACCAGCTAGCTTAAGCTCAATTCAAAGCTCACTTAACCTCTTGTGATTCAAATATAAGCTCACGAAATATCTAGCTTCAGCTTATTAATATCAAGCTTTCGATGCCAAGTCTTATAAGCTTATGTTGAGCTTATGTTTAATTTTTTTGGTATAGTCTCATTTTAATTTTATTACAATGTAGTTACGTAATTATTGCTTGAAAATTATCAAACACATTAGTTTATAAAAAACAAGTCTACAGATAACATCTCAAATTTTGTGTGCGATGTAATTTTAAATTATAAAAAGTGTAATGTTTTTGATTTTCTATTATGACATAACTGAAAATATTGTATAAAATAATTAAAATAAATTTATTGCTCTTATCATTTTATTGATAAATGCTTAACGTGTAAGTGATTTTTGTTTCATTTGATCATAAGATCAATTGCATTATGACTTTAGAATTTTCAAGCTTAGTGTATCACAGAATTTGAGCTTAAGCCCAACCAGTCCAAGCTCAAGCTCAGCAAAATGAACTTATTCTCATTATTATAGATATATGTTTGTAAAGTAGATTATGATTAAAGACAACAAAATTCGGTGTAAAAAACTAGTAAATTCGGAAGGAATTCTGGGTATAAAAAGAAGAATTTTCGGGAGAAATTCGGGCTATGAATTTGTTATAATTATAAATATATTAAACAAAATTATGATTTTTCAATACTTTATTAAAAAAATTTTCGTTCCTGAGAAAGCGGCCATTTAAGAATTTTTCGGGTTTGAACCATAATATTATTAAACTTTTGAATAAAAATTTAGGGGTCTCAAAACCACTTCAGATTTGACCGACAAGTTTTTAGATTTTGATCATTTCGGGCTTTTTCGGGGATTTCGGGCAAATCGGGCGAAAGGGGCAAATTCGGGGAATTCGGGCAAAATAAATGGTGTTTAATTTACTTAATTTATCATATAATCTCTATTTATAAGTGTCCCCGGAATATAATATAAACTATTGCGATTTGGGCGAACCCAATTTTGTTGTCCTTAATTATGATTGAAAGAATAATCGTTATATTCATTAATAAGATATATAGTCATTATTATTTGTTTATTTTATAAGAATTGTTTTTAAATGTTTATCTTAAAAATGTTTAAAATAAAACTATAAATATTTTATAAATATGGCATTGATTTTAACCCATTAGCACAGATTATTTTATAATTCAATTACTTCTTTCAACAGAATTATGAATACGAATACTATCAATATTTTACGGTAAAATTTAGCATTTTTTCGATATTGACCAGTTATCAAAGATTATTTAAAGGGTTTTACATACAATGAAATAATCGATCAACAATTTGTATGATGTATATGTTTTATAAGAAAATTAAAATATTGCCATTCATTAAATTATGGATAAACTAACGATGAAAATAAATCAAACATACAATTCTTTAAAACATTCTATGATTTGCTGCCTTTAGTCTCAGCGCTCTATGAATTATTTTTACTAAAAATTGCTTATAATGAGATAAAGTAATGAATGTTTGATTCTTCTTACAAATATTTAATTTATTAACGAACTTAATTTCTTTGCTAAAATAAACATTTTAAAACTATTTTATTGATAAGAAGATAAATAGTTGTCATATAAATTAGAAATATATTGCAAATATTTCAGTTATTTGAACTAAAAGGAAATGAATCATAACATACCTTTGGCTTAATTTGACATAAAACTTAAAACTAACATAAACAGTGATAACGTTATTAAAAATTAAATAAAATTATGGCTTAAAATAAAAAATATCTTTTAAAAATTAAATTATATTCACCTTATGATAAATATTCAATGATTTGTTATTAATATTAGAATTATTCATTATAATTACTTTTATAGAAAACAAATTTGCATGAATGTTTGAAATTATTTAAAATCAATTTTTAATAATTTAAAAAAGCTGACTTATATACCTCTTTCAAGACTATATATTTATTAATATTTTTTATCTAACTTCTCAGAAATAAGTATAGCTCATAATTTGAGTGTCTGTCCTTCTGTCTTCATTTCCACAGTTTTTATATTTAATTAAATTTTTGATTTCTTGTCTAAAAAATGAATCACATCTAGAATATATGTACATTAAATTTATTTTAACCTTTTAAAATATAAGCTCTGTTAAAGTGTCGTTTTTGTTATTTATCTACTTTGACATTAACTTTATTAGTTAAGAGAAAATATTACCTTTATTTTACATTTATATGCTTAATAAATCTTTTTTATTAAATGATTATTAACTATTATTTTCAAAAGTGAGTTTATTGTATATCTATTATATTACGAAATATATAACTTTTATATTTTATGATTTTTTATTAACTTGTAAAACACGCAAATATTATATTTATTCGATGTCTAAA
>JAQGAW010000479.1:0-28866 GCA_034698025.1 Phthiracarus crinitus
CTATTTTGGTCATTTATTAATGCTATTTATAGCGCTATTTTTATATGCCATAAATGCTATTATTTTGATTCTCTAGTTATTATTTATCCACCAATCATAGTAAGGATTGGGTTTGAAATTATCTCTATTCTTCAATGTCTGTATATCGTCTGAAATGGCAAATTGACAAAGCATTTAACCATTATATCGAGTATAGAGCCGTTTAATGCTTCAACGCGTGTGAGTTGATTATATGAATACACTTGTTGTGCCATCGGTTCCTGTGATAGACTTGTGTCAAATTCGCCAAATTTTTCTCTGAAATTATTTTCATAGCTAGTGATCAGAAAACTTAATGACTGAGCAATTTGTCCAAAAATTTGCTTTTTTTCAATAGTATCCGATTTAGCGATACTTTTGAGAATTAGTGAGCCATAACTCGAGCTCATGTCGTACTTTCATGACTTCAAAGCTCGAGCCAACACTTGTTTGCCATTTTCAGCTTCTCCTTCAGTAATGAGTTGCGTAAAGCACGGATGAGAAATGTATCGCTTAATTAGCTCTTTCAATGAATTCAATATTCTTTCACTTAGTTTTATGTTTGACATCTATTAAAAAATTAACTTTTTTACTTTAATTTAGAGACATTAATAAAATTAAAAATTTTTAAATGTTGGTATGTTTCATAAATTGAATAAAGAAAAATTAAAATACTTAATGTATAAATATATAAAAAAATAAGAAAACCTTTAGAAAACTTTTTAATAAATTCCAGTATTATTTACGTCGTTATGTGCATATCATATCAGTGAGATTTAATGTTTTAAAACATTAAGTGTTTTCAAGTGTTTATATGTTACATTGAGGTTTTTATTAAGATAATAACATATATTAATATAACATTTTTGAAGTGTGAAGGATTTTTCAATTTATATTTATCAACGGAAGGATAAAATACATCTTAAAAATGATAAAATTAAACTGTATTTAGAAAACTTGTTTAAAAATATTTATTAAAACAAAATTACTGAATTTAGTGAAAAGCTTAGGAAAATATCATTTATAATGGACGCCAAAATCATAAAAATTTTTAAGCCCAAGCCCTATGTAGGCCCGACAGTCATAAACCGAACCCGAAAAAGCCCGACAAGTTTAAATTTAAAAATCCCGACCCTACCCGATAGCATATCAGGATATTAAACCTTTAAAAACAATAATAAATAATATCTAATATAAAAAAAACAATGAATGCATAAATAATGATTATTTTTAGCATTAAATATATTTAATTATAACGTTAAATAAATAAAGCACGCGGTATAATGTATTCACACTTACTTCGCCTCTAATATGAAAAACAAACTATTAATCTAAACTTATTAATACTTTTTATTACTAAAAGTTTGAAACTAATTTGTTGTAATGAAACGTGTGTTTCATACGTCAGTCAATGCTTTGATGCCGACAACACAAGTCGCATTCTTTTCATCTCACATTCAATAAAATTATTTTTAGCATTATAAACGTGTCACTTATTATTTATTATAATTTATTAAATTTTAGTTTTAATTAGTTTTAATTCGGTTAGCTATAAACGTTTGGTCGATATTTAATTTAAATCAGTTTATTTACTAATTCAGTGCATTGATTACATTCTGATACTATCTCACAATCAGTCAGTTATTTGAAATCAGTTATTACATTATAATCTGTGTTTTGATTCACTCCGATAATAATCGTATGTCAGATAATTATTAGTCTTCGATTGCAAATTGCAATCGGGTTCTGAACTGCATTCGGTTGCTCATTGATGTCCGTACTTTAATTCGTATTCGGTTACAAAGTGGTTATCGTTCACTACATTGGATTCGGTCTCAACATTGGTTACCGATCGTTATCTAAGCACTTTGTCGTGAATCGGTTAATATAAACTATCCGTTATTATCTTAATTACTGCATATATTAATTATCCGTTAAGAAGTGATACCCGTGTGCTACGAGTTACACTATAACCCCCCGCAGCCGTCATGCAAACTTCATAAATATAATTTATAACAAAATTTTACTGTTTTGTAAATATTATTCCAACAAATTTGAAATTTAAATCATTTTCTGGTTTTATAATTTAAAACAAAAGCCCGGCCCGTAACCAAATTTCCAACTAAAGGCCCGAACCCGTCAAAACCCGACACATTTTCTCGGGCGCCAGTTTCTCACTCTAATTTATAACATGGCATGAATGAAAATAAAACTATAAAAATATGAAGTAATTCTAAATTTATCATACAAATCAAACGTACGTTTGTTTAAAGTAATGAAGTAATGAAAATATTATAAAATTGCTAATTTCAGGTCATTTGACGAAATATAGACAAAGGAAAACTATTACTTTAAAATTAAATGATGAGCAATCATAACAAAAAATATAATAATATGATAATGAACGTAAAACAAGAAAGATTATGAACATACTTAATGAGCTCACTTTGTAATAGATTCTGAGTTAATTCAATAGTATATTACAAATTTATATGTATTAAATATTTCTTGACATTTTAATTATAATTTAAATTGTTGGTCAACTATGTTTAATTTTGTTTTTTACAATTCAGTACTTTTACTGTATATTGTTTTATAGGAAAAAATTTATAGATTTATATTATATTGTTGTAAACAGTACTTCAATGAGTGTTTTAAGATTTATGAAATTGAGCTTTGGTTGAGTTTGAGCTTTCGACGAGTCATCATTACATAAATTATTGTTAAGCGAATATGATTACCCGTGTGATTGGTTTTAACTCGAAATAGTTTTAATCATGTTATTTTAAACAATATTTAATCCATTTTTATCCTATTTTTATCATTAATTAATAGATTTTAAAGCCATTTTTGATTATTTTAACTAACTTTTAGTCCATTTTTAGTTTATTATTTTTAGTTTTTTAGGATTATTTTAAGCTCTTTATGTACAGTATTAGACAAAATTTTAGCAAATTTTTTAAATAAAAGACTCCTATCTTCAAAAAATCCCTTTACTAATATTTAGAAAATATCCTTTAATAAATATAAAGAAACATTGACTACAGACAGATAGACATACGAACAGACGGACATTTATGTCAAATCCAATATCTCCTTTAGTTAAAGTGAGCTAAAAAAGTACATAACAATGTTTGATTAATCAATAATTTACATCGAAAATAAGGATATCTAATTGAAAGAGTTTATTATTTCTTTAATAACTAATAATAAAAGAACAATTAAAATTTTACGAAATTTTATGTGTAAAGAGAGATTTTAAAAAACCAATAATTCAAAATTGAATTTCCATACTTCATTATGTCTATTATTTAATCCCTATTACAAATTTGAATAAATGTATTATCAGGCGCTAATACGCGAAAATTATTTTTGAAACTAATAATATTTGAATTCTCACTTTTAATCAGTTTATATTTCAAAAGAGTGTTCGCTAAACACAATTTTATTTCCATGAGTCCGAATCGCATTCCTACACAATTTCTTGGTCCCAAACCAAATGGTAGATAACTATATGGTACTATTTTATGGCGAATTTCGGGTAAAAATCTTTCCGGAATAAACTTTTCAGGATTAGGATAATACTCTTCGCAATGATGTACCGAATAGGTATTTATTTCAATTGCTTGATGTTTAGGCAGTGTAATGCCTTCTAATGTATATTCAGTGCTCATCTCTCTCCTCATTATAAAAGTTATTGGATATTTTCTCAGTGTTTCGCATATAACAGCGTCAAGATATGGCAATTGCATTAAAACATCATACGATAGGTTTCCATAATTATCGACAGCTGATTTGATTTCATTGTAAAGAGTTTGTTGAATTTGTTGATTCAAAGCCAATTCAAATGAGCAAATGGTAAGCGTGTGTCCTGTGGATCCATTTAGAGCTAAAGAGAATACGATTGCTTGAGCTATGATCTCATTTTCACTCAGTTTTTTACTTCCTTTAGAAAATCTTAGCTCTTTTTTATTCAATTCTATTTCTTCAATACCTATAAAATAATTTACAAAAAATTATAATAGTTTTTATTTGAACAGTTAATATTAATTTAATAGTTTTCTTATTCGCTTCAATTTCATTAATTCCTTATAAATTTATTGTTATTTATGCTATGTGTGGTGTATGCAGAAGAAGCAGCAGTAGAGCTGTATAGGAATTCCTATTTTATAATAGGAGTTATTATAGCCGAAGAATAATGGTTCGAAAAGAACCTCGAGTTCGCACACAAATTCCACGTAAATGAAAGTAATCATAAGTATAGGAAACTTTAAATGTTTGAATGCTTAATAATATATTAATTATAACAATAGTATTAGAAAGTTAACGAAGCAATAGAACTTATAGTTCACATACACAACAATGAGATCAGTTAAAAGTGATTTAAAGTGGTTTTCAGTCGGTTAAGTTCGAAATAAAGTCTAGTTAACTCCTTTTATCTTTTTTGTTTGATTACATTTCAAATTATTATAATATAGGCTAATATATTAATCTTTAATAGTTTAATTTGAAATTTAAATAAATTTTAAAAGTTTACGCGGAGAGGATGTTAACTAGTATTAAATTTTTAAAATTAAAGAGTAAAAATATTTATTAACTTGTTAAGGTTAGGGTCTAAAAAAATTTTAATAGTTAAGTTTAACTTATATGTACATATAGTAAGTATTTGACTAGTAAAGATCTAAAGTTTTTAGGCCAGAGCCCGATCTAGGAATACCAACTGATATTCATACCCGACACGAGCTGGAGGAGCTTCAATCTGGACGAATATGAACGTTTTTTTGTTTAAATAATTTTGCTACAAGTTAATAACTAATAGTAAAACTTATTTAAAATTAGAAAACAATAAACAAATATTATTTCAAACTTAAAAGTTATAATTTGATAATCAACCAATTTTTACATAATTTTTTGGATAAAGTTAAAATTATATTAGATAATCATGTTTTATTCTGAAAATATTCAAACAAGACCCGATCCGAGCGAAAAACAACAGATGTAACTTATAATTCATTAGATATGAGTTTCGAGGTTCGTGTTTCGTATGAGTTATTATCAATTTAATGTTATCTTAATTAAAAGAAGGTTTTTAGAAATTTAATTTGAAATTAAAATGAAATTTAAAAATCAAAATGTTTAACTAAAAAGATTATTAACTCAGATTTGTGTATAATAAATTATACAATACCTTCATTAATATAATGAGATTCATTATTATCATTGAAAACAGTACTTAGTTGTTCTTCAGATTGTTCTGCATTAATAAGCAGTTGCAGTAAATCTTTGTTATCAGTTTTACTTTTTTTGCGCTCATTTATCATAACTTTCATAGCTTTAACAGTAATATCAATCGATTTTGTCGGAAATTCGTTTTTTATATTTAATAATCGTAGTATGAGTTTAGGCAACACTGAGACTAATATTACATATCCAATACTCGGTTCAAAATTTATCAAAAATGAATTATCAATTTTACTGTACATATTTACAGATAAACCAAAAGCGCATTTAGAGATTACTTCTTCTGAGAATTTAGCGTACATTTCTTTTGCATCAAATTTGCTACCATTAATTGAATAGACTTCTAATTTTGCTAAAAAATCATGCACAATGTTGTTAACAGTTGAATACATAGACTTTAGTTTGCCAGAAGTAAACGTTGGACTAACTATTGTCCGAACTCTTTTCCAGTTCTCATCCCTAAGATCGGCTAAGCCTAATGACCAAATTGGATGAGACACACTATGTCTTGACTTATTACGAAATAAATCAAAATCTTTTATTAATATCTGTTTAATCAGTTCAGGGTTGGATATTACTAAAACTGGATTCGATCCATAATAAATGCTGAAATAAAAAGTAGAGTTTGTAATTTTGAAAAATTTAAGGACATCACACTTGACTGTGTGCGTGCGTTGTTCTCAACACATCAGATGAGTTTTCCCTTCATTTGACCCCGCATTGCATTTTTTTTATGTTTTATTAACCCCATTATTCTTTCTGTTATTTTCAAATAATATAACGTTCACTTTTTAAAAAAAAGTCTTAAAGATTAATGTTAATAATTTATGTAAATCATATTATGTGTGCATTTTTGCTAACATACTGAAACGGATAATATAAAAACAAAAATTTGAATTTTTGTTGAATTTACGACAATACTTATTTATAATTAATAAATTTTGCTACAATACCCATATAATTTGCCATATTTTCTCATCCATTCTAGTTTTGTGAAATGTGGCTGTTTTCGAAGTGTTAGTAAATTTCCAAATATTGGCAAAGGGTTCGGTCCGTTGATTTCCAACTTTTTCCAGTAATCATATTTCTGAAAATTAACTGTAAAATAACTATAGAAAAATTATTTTTAATTAGTTATAAAGTTTTATGAAACATTTATTTAATTACTATATAGAGATTGATATAATAAACACTATTATGCTTAAACTCCACTCAATCGACAGATAATACATTTCAATTCAAATAATTATATTTGACTATATCCTCATATTTTATTTATAAGTTTTTAATTAAAGATTTCGGTTACTGCGTTAACTCAATTTGGTGCACAAATAGCTTTTATATTAAAAATTTCTGTTTAATTTAAACCCTATTAAGTTTCCTTATTGAATACCATAAGAAACTGCTAAATTATAAAAAGTTTCATTGAGAAAAATCAATTATGCATTTGAATTAAAATACTGTTAATCAAAAGAACCATAAATGTTTAATCATATAATTTTACTTTTACTTCGTATGATTAGTTTTTGATTGCATAAACAATTTTTTATCGATTTGAACGCAATTTAATTAAACATAACTCGCTTTCATAGAAAGATATTTAAAATCCAAAAAATGTTTGTCTGTGTTACCCTTAATAGACTACTCCCATATAGGCTACACCTCCACAACACCTCTATCAATGGATTCAGCCAGAAGAGAAGGTATTAAATAATGGGGTTTTAAGGGAGTGGGTCCCCTTATGTTAAAAAAATTAAATTTTGGCAGTTAACACCTATACCATTGAACTCGACTTAAAAATTTAGGCTTAACTTAGGGGTCACTCTATGGGAATAATTTCTACCACAAGTGTATTGAGATAGTAAAAATTGAATTTTTGGGTCGGGTTGGATCGGGTACGTGCAGTCAACTGGGGTGGATTGGCTGGGGTAGAGTGGTGTGGTGTCGGCTACTGTGCGGTGGGTTCGGTAGGAGTGGTGTCTGTATTGATATAGTGTGATGGGGTAGGGTTGTTTTTAATGGGTTTTGGCCGGTAAGGATCTTTTGGGGTGGTGTGGAGTGTGGTGTCATGAGAGTTCTGCTTGGGTAGGATGTGATCGAGTGGTATTGGGTGGTGTCATTTAGGATTGAGTAGTGTGAACAATGTTGTGACGCAATTTTTACATTTTTCACGTATTTTTATTTAAATTTGATGTTTTAATCAAGTAAAAAATTTGGATAATAAAGGAAACATTTTTGAGAACAACTTACTGACAGATTTTCTCACGCTTGCGTGGTTTATGGGTCACATTTCGGCTTTATCAAAATTAAAAGGGAGGTAAACTTATCGGATTTAAGGGATAATATTAAGCGTTTAACACAATATTCATGTAACAATTGTTTGAAAAAAACCGTTAAGGCTGTTCTGCTTTATACGCCAGCATTGGTTTAAAAAATCAATTAAAAGTTTTTTCATTAATATTCTCAGCATTGTTGGCGTGTCTTCAAAGTGTTCAATATCAATGAACAATTTGGTAGTGTTTAACAAGAGTTGGATAAATATGTAAATCAAAATTATTGGAGTTTGAAAATGCATAAACGATTTAATAAATGCATATATTGTAAGCAACAATCGACACAAGTCATCGAATGGAGGAAAACAAGAGTTGTAATCATAGATCTCTATGAATCACAGCAATTCGGATGATATAATTTTGATTTACATATTTATCCAACTCTTGTTAAACACTACCAAATTGTTCATTAATATTGAACACATTCGCATATATATTGTCGAGAAGTAATATTCGATTAAATTGAGTGCAATGTTCAGACGTACACTTGAAGTTTAAAGTTTTCTTATAATATCAATTTTCTATATTTGATTAAAACAATCAAAGCAAATATTTTATCAAATATAATGTTATCCTTAAGCGAAAACAAGTTTTATTTAATTAAATTGCGTTCAAATCGCGAAAAAATTGTGTATGCAATCAAAAACTAATCATAAGTTATTAACATAGAGCTGATTATTAGGATCAAAATTTAGAATACTAGGGTAGGGTAAAAGTGCATAAAAATATACAAATTAGGGTCAAAATTAGGGTATCATTATTATATAAAAACAGTTATTCTAATCTATTTTAAAGTTTTTATTGCAACATATGGAAAGAAATATCAAGTATTATCTGAATAAAACTGTATTAAAACATAATTCTTTCTTGAAGTCACTTGAAGTTCGATACTTGAAGTCAAAAATTAGTCATTTATAGTGTTAAATTGAATAAAAGGGTAAATTAGATTAAATGATAATTTGCATATATTCTGAATGTTAAAAATTGGAATTATAAGAGATATTTAATTTTTGAGTGTTCTAAAACTAATCAATTTGATTAAAGTACAAGAGTTTGAGAGAAGTGTTATACAACTGTACGAGCGTTTTCTATTATGATTACTAGAGACGATAAATTCAGGAGTTAACAAGACCGGAACAGTAATAATATCAGACTTGACTGCTAAAATACTTTTATTTTATTTTCAAAATATAAATATCATTTCATTTAAAATTAATATACATCCGTTGAATTATTATTTTTAACTATTAATTAGTGGCAAAGCCAGTCGATTCATCGGAGTTTATAATATGGGTTTCATTTTAATTTGCAGCCAAAGTATGGCACAGAAGTTTGATTAATAATTTTTATCTATTAATTTGTGTCATAGCAGTAGTAATAAACGACAATAAATTAAAGTTATGTACATATAAAATAGAATAAATAACAATATATACGATAATCCCTAATAGTTCATACAAACACATTTCATTAATTATCGCTCATTAAAATATCAATACAAAAAGTATTTAATGTTAGTAAGTTTTAAATATAAGTTTAATAATATTAAACTTTTTTTTGTATTGATATTTTAATGAGCGATAATTAATAAAATGTATTTGTATGAACTATTATGGATTATCGTATATATTATTATGTATTCTATTTTCAAAAATAATCACGAGCGAGCATTACACATAAGGAACTGGTTCTGTATTCAGATTCTCAAATAATAACAATGCGAAAGCCAACAATAACAACAATAAAGGAGTTAATCAATGTAGTGATAAACTGCAATATATATTCCAAGATTTCATTGATTATGCATAAGAACAAAATCCCTGGAGAGACCACGAATCCGACCCATTGATGATTTCATTCAGATCTTTCAGCTTTTGTGGTATATGCGCTAAACCCTACAGCCATTGAGGATCTCCACCCGAAAAAAGTAACTGTTCGCGAGAAGAGTTCACCTAATACGAGCAGTTATGTCGAGCCGAAGCCATTATTGCGATGTATTGTCGCATCGCGTAAGACAGCGGTCCATCGCATCTAAGGATGGAGTTATGCGTTCGTATGAATGGGTCCGTATATACGGGATGTTCCGATTTTATTCAGATTAAGCCGTCATCCAAAACATTGTCGAAGTTATGACACTAACACTTACAGTTTTCATACGATAAACTCGTATGAACTGTCTAGTTATTAATACTATTGTTGGCCGGGTTTTGTACCTTATATTCCTGTTGTAAATCATAGTTACCGTTGTTTGTCGAACTTAGATGTCGATTGGATAAAGAACTCGGAGATACGATCATTCGAAGCGTCAATACTACAATTATGAGTTTAATTGTAACGCAAGATTCAAATCAATTCAATTTCAAAGTATATAATTAATATTAAGTTTTTTATTTTTTCTTCATATTAATGAAAAATTCAAATAAAATTGTTGGAATTGTATCAGCTATGTAGTTGTTGTGCTCAGGTATAGCGTATAGGGTAAATTTAATTCAAAAATAAAGTGATTAATATAAATTTAAAAACGATTAAACTCTAACATAGTTTTATTAATTCATCATTAAATACTTGGTCTTTAGAGAACAAAGAAATAATGTCGTTATAACTATAACCAAGACATCTAAATTTAATGTAAGCCACACAAAAGTGACTACATGTAATACATGATAAACATTGTAAAGTAATCTTATTAAAAGTCCAACCTAATCGAAGCAGATCATCGAACATTGATTACGGGTTCGGTACGGCGAGCTCCTGAATCCCATAAAGGGTCCCGCATTACGCGCCATCTTTGCCTCTCTATGGAAGCTAATTGTTCTTCAAAATTCGGATTATTATTCCATTGGTTGGAGTTTTATGTTCGTTGACTCGGCGGTTGATATTCGAAATTCCGATCTGACTGACCACATGAAAATGTTATGCCTGAAGGAATCCGCGACTCGTCAGTTGTCCATGAATAACGTTGAGCACTCTCTCGTGTTTCATGGTGCTGTGATGATCGGCTTGATAGATGAGAGTAACGGGATTGATTCGATCTCGAACTCGAACGTGACCTAGATCGAGCGGTAACACTTTTAGATCGAAATTCAAAAGCGTATTGTTGCCCGAAGCAGTTGATTTAATTTCTGCTTAAAGAATCGCAAATCTTTTGAATTCGTTAACCAACAGAATAAATTGACTTCGGTTTTGTTGGTTTTCGTACGGACGGATCGTTTTTGTCCTAACAATCGGGTGAGGATTCCATCGAAATGGGGGATATATTTGGTTGAGAAACAATTTGATCGTTTGGAGTATTTTCCGGTGTTTCCAATGAAATTTTAGTTGTCTTTTAATGAGTGGATTTTTGAATATTCGGTGCAGGATATACTGATATATCCATTGGTTCTGTTGGAGCTTGTGATAGAGTTGGTGAGGACGGACAGACTTGGACAGACTCTTCATAACTAGGCGGCTCACGGACGGCTATGTCAGCAACAGCTTCTTTGTAAGATGGTGGTTCGTAGCTGTCGTCATGTAGAACTTCAACCTCATCTTCAGACGATTCGCCATCACGAACGGAAACAACATCGGAATAATTGTCTTCATCATTGCTGACATCATTATCAGACATGATTTTGTCGAATTGAGCCGATCTCCATTGAAAAGTTAGAAGTCTAGAAAAAAATTCGTCATCAAATTATACATTATTTGCGATGGCTCTTGAAAAACTTCCTGCCGATCTTAGATGATTTTCTGTAGTGATGATATATGTTGTCATTTTACCAATTAACTCTAGATTTGATGTTCTTTTAAGTCGATCCTAAGCTGCAGTAATGAACGAACTTTAATGTTCATTCATAATATTAATTATATTCGGGTTGAATAACATTTGTGAAACTACGCTTGACTTACTTTTAACACATGCATATGTTAGGTTAAACTTTATAAATAAACATTTTATGTTTTAATGTTAGTGAATCATTATTTACTGTCATTTGCTTTGCACATTTATTTTTAAATGCAAATGTTTTAAATATTTATTGCATTTCTTCATAGCATTTATTAAAATCTATAAAAATATATTTTTTTTATAAATTCATTATTAAAACTTTTAAATCACTGCAAATAAATATTTGCATATGCAATTTCTTATGTAGAAATTGGATAACTAAATTTGCATAAATCTTAACTATAAAGCCATGATTATGGATAATAAATACTTATTCTAATATACAGAAAGTGAACGCAGAAAAAACTTTTTCTAAAGCATTTACGACAAAACTATTAATTTATTTTTAGTGTCCAACAGAAAAATGTTTTCACGAGAGTTTATTATTCACGAGATTTTAGGGAGAGAGTAGGAAATGTTTGGGTGGGTTGTCTGTGAGGCGAGACGGATGACACACTTCCTAACTCTCTTCCTAATCCTTACATAATACACACACACAGAACATACACCAATCTATCTCTATCTCGTTTTTTTAATATTAAATTAATCCGTGTATAAGTCGTTTATTACTACTCATAGCCATCCAATTTATAGTTTATTTTATGGGTTTAATTTTAAATTACAGCCAAAAATTGGCATAGAAGTTGGGTTATTAATTCTTATCTATTAATTTATGGCAAAGCCACATGATTCATAAGAGTTTATATTATGGATTTCTTATTATTTTACAGCTTTTGAGTGGCATAGCCATCTATAGTGGCATAGCTTTCATAAGTGGCATAGCCGTCAGTAGTGGCATAGTCAGTCAGTAAAATCCTTTTATTAATATAAAGATCCCTTTAAAATATAAAGAATCGGAAAATCCCTTTATTAATATAAAGAAAAATTCCCTTAATAAATATAACGGACTACAGACAGACAGACGGAAATCCCAAATCCATATATCTGTCAATTCAGATAAAAAATGATAATTTCAAGAAGGAAAAAGGAAAAAACTTAAATTTCATGATTATTCAGGAAAAAAGTATTTCTTAGAAGCTTAGAAACATTATCTATACGTTTATATAATTCGAATTATAAATAAAGGGCAATTAAAGTGTGTGTTATCTTATTCGCTGTAATTTAAATACCTATTTTGCATCTACATATTTCCATCACCTATTGTTATAATATTTTAACTTTATTTTAATTTATGAAAGCATTATCAGTTTTTTCTACTGTATGTTATCTGCAAAGCTGTTTTTATTACAGGATTAACTTACGCATTAAAATTTTTGTTAACCCTTTACAGCCAAATTGCTTTCGGAGACTAAAATTTAAGCAATGTTTTATATTAATTTAAATATTGATTAAACTTAATAAAAACAAAGCAATGAAACATCATTTGAAATTAAGTTCAATTATCATTTCATTGATTTTCGTGTTTATATTTGTACTGTTTTTTATTCTATTCATTTACATTAAAATAGAAGATAAAAATTTTCAAAGTACTGTTCATTTGGAAAGAAAATATTTATTAACGTTGAAAGATGTGATCAGTGCTGAAATGACGTAATAGTGACTAAAAAAGTTTTAAAGCAAAAAACATGTGAGCGCTGTTATGCGCATTATTGTAAAAATAGTCAGTGTGTTGACTGCTCTCAAACTGAACACTTAAAAATAATTTATATAAGCCTTTGAGGCGTTTGTTTTCATTTCTATATATATATATTTATTTATTTTTAATGTTTGATTCACTTACTTAAACTTTAAATTATTTAAATTATTATTGATTTGTTTGTGTGCTGTGTTTGCGTGCCATTACTCGTGGAACCGCTGGTTTGCGTGGCACAGGAATTGTTAGGCGTTCGCCGTTATTTAAGTATGCGTTTTATTACGCGTTTATCTTTAATTTTAATAAATATTTAAAGCGATAGTCACGCGTTGTGTCCCATTATTGGTGCCAATACCGGTGCCATTGACCCCCAAGTTTCCCTTAGGTTTGGGCGTTGGATTTGTGGGTGGTTTCGTCGCGACTTCTTTGGTAACGTTTCAGTGCTCAGAATTTAATTACTAATCAGAGAAAGTGCTATTCTAACGAAACGTTAATTATAGTGCATTCAAAAGCGATCACTTCTGGGATGTATTACAGAAAAAGAACTATAATAAGATATACGTGGGCTAAACATGCCGTTAATCATAATTTTAGAGTGATTTTTGCATTGGGTATGACTTATGATAAACAAACACAGAAACAATTAATTAATGAATCAAATATATATAAAGATATTATACAATTTAATTTTATCGATCATTACTTTAATAATACGCTTAAAGCTGTGTCTGTATTGAATTGGATTAAACAGAATTGTTTATCGAGTTATTATGTGATTAAAGTTGACGACGATATTGTGGTTAATGTAAAACGATTAAAGCAATTGATTGATGATAAAGAATTTCCAACTGGTATTAGTGGCCGACTGTTTAGCAAATCAGAACCAAATAGATATGGTATGCTATATCTGCTGCTTATTTATTAATAAATTTAAAATTGAATAAATATAAATTAAACATGACTTATTTTACTTTATTTTGTAGAAACTGATAATAAATGGTATTTACCAGAGAAAGTATATGCAAATGATTACTATCCGCCATACGTCGGAGGATTAGCATATATAATGACAACTGATATAATCACTAAATTATATGAATCAGCGATTAATAGTCTTCCAGCGATATATATCGACGACGTGTACATAACAGGCATATCAGCCGAAAATGCGAATATAACTCGATTTTATAGCAGAGAGTTTTACACCACAACATTAAACGTGTGCGAGTTTTTTTATGTTAGTATATTGAACTGCGACACTCAATGTTTGGATCATTTTTGGCAAATGTGGACATCAGCTGATTATAAATTGTGTTGCTTTCACTGGCATATCAAAATGATTGTTATAACTATAAGTATTTCCTTATTTATTGTGATTATAGTTTCCATCTTATTTAAAAATAATTTATTGAAAAAATATCAAATGGTTTAAATCGCATTTTGTTCAGTTCTGAACTATTTAGTTATTAGAATACTGTTTATCAAAACATAAAAAACTGTAGTTTACTAACACTCATAGAAGCATAAAAGCGCGTGTCATAAGTTTTATATACGTGAATATTATGCGAATAATTGTTAACGTACGCCAATTATAATAAGAAAATCATTGAAAATTATTGACAATAAAGCTTAATTTATTTCGAAACTTTTTAATTAAAAAAGGAAATCAAGAAAATTGAAAATTCATGTTTCTGTTTAGTCTTTAATTGTTTCTACATAATATGGTTTTGGTTCAGTAAAAAAGCCAAATGTTTTAGGCTCTAAATCAGTATTAAATTTATTAGTCAACTCAATCCGATACCCAATGGTTGCTTGCAATAAACGCGTTAATATAAGAAATAATAAATTCATTGCAAACTTGTCTCCGATGCACATTCGCTTTCCAGTACTAAACGGTATGAATGAGTCGCAAGTCTTAATAGAAAATTTTTGGTTATGATTTAGAAATCTATTTGGATTAAAAATATGAGGATTTTCCCAATATTTCTCATCGTTTAATATCGAGTCCTGTTGTAAAACCAATAAACACCCTTTTGGTATTTTGTATTTGTCTGTTATTCAGCAGAAAAATAATTATAGTGTTTAACCTTAACTTTTAAAAATAAATTTCAAATGCAAAGTTTTTTATGGGAATACCAATGTGTGTGTCGATCAATGATGAGTGATAAACACCAAAAGGTGTGACATTTCTAAATCGCAATGATTCGCATATGAATGCATTCACAAAATCGCACTTTTCTTTATCTGCTATTTCTGGAGATTTGTCTCCTGTTAATCAATCATTGTTAATACGAATAATTTTTACATCGAATCAGTCAAACTAATTTTATAATTATATACCGATATTTGCTTTGATTTCTAATCGCAATTTTTGTTGCATTTCTGGATAGTAAGCCATAAACAAAAATATCCATTTAAAACTATTATAAACAGTATCACTTGACGCTGAAAATATTAAGATTAATTAATTCCTGCGTATACTTATTAAATACGTTAAAATTATTTACCAAAAAATAACACATTAATGTTTCCAAATAATTGTTTATCATTTAAGTAGTCGTGATTGTCTTCATTTATATCACATAATGTATTTCTCAATTGAATTTGAATGTCAGTAACGCTATCATAATTATCGGTAATTTGCTTCTTCTCTAGTCTTTCTCTGATCCATTGGTTAAATATATCAGCTGTTTGTATACCCACTTGTTTTTGTTTCATTGGATCAATAAATAGTTTTAATATTGGAAAAAATTCGGTGATAAAAACTTTTAATGTATTTATTTGAACGATTTCGAAACTTTTCTGGATTTGTTTGATTCCCGGATCATTCCATTCGATTTGTTTTCCGAAAATGGTTTCAGACAGTATTCTAACAAATATACTGGCAATGTATTCATTTGCTATAAATAGTTTGCCATGTTTTTCGTTGATTATCATTCTATTTACGGTTTCGTCAACGATTCGATTCGAAGTTTCCGATAATTTATTTGTTGCTAAATATTTCCTTTAATAAAATCTTATTGTTATGTTAATCAAGTTTTTTAGCTAATAATAGAATTATGTCACTAATAGTAGCATTGCATACCTTATTCCGTTAACAGAAACTTTTCTTAATTTTTTATACTCTTCACTCCAATTCATAAATACTATATTTTTATTATTTTCGAACAGAGCATCCGTTAATTTCGACTCAATAACCGGATTCCAACGATCGCAACACTCAATCTGATTGAACGCTTTCTTTCCTAACTCTACACTACTTATAAAAACCATTGGTTGTGATCCAAACCAGAACGTATATATACCATCATAATTTTTGGCCAAATTTTTGAAAAAATAACTCGGGTTTTGATTTAATTTTCTTGTCATCACTTGTAATATATAAATAAATTTTTATAAATACATGAAACTTAAGTAAAATTTTTAAATGAAAATACTCAATAAGTTTCCGAATATTGGTAGCGGTATCGGACCATTCGGGTAATATTTTAATCGCGAATAGAATATATATAAATAATTAATTACATAAACTAAAATTGTTGCAATTATTGCCAAAACTAAATCGTTTAAGTATAACATTTTGAACGTATATGAAGCAAAACAATAATCTATTTTGAGTTAACGAAGTTTTATAAATTATCCTGTTTTATACAAACATGTAATACTTCTTAATAATATTAATTTTAAATAATCTACTCTTACTGAAGTGTCTGTGTGTTTACACATCTCAACAAATGAAAATAAAAGTATGAGAAAAATCGAGTTCAAGGCAACTTAAATGATTATCGTTAATTTCCGATATTTCCTCTTAAATTATGCATATTTTTTAAGGAGATTTTGGCAGATCAACCTTTAACCTCAACAAAATTTGTTCTAATTTACGTGTTTACGACATCTCAGTTTTATAATTTAGAGCAAAAGGTCAAACATGAATGAAAGTTCAAACTCATAATGTTATGTTAAGGAAAGAATAATTTAACACATGATTTAGAAAAAGTGTTTATTTTCTTAAACAATCGCTTTTAGAAATACCATCAAACATTTAAGTCAAGATATTTAAGAAGCAATAAATTTATAGATACAAAAAACATTTTATAATAAATCTATAATAAATTGTATTCTAAAATAGGGTTAGTATTGATAAAAATTAAAGAATTAAAAATGTGTTATTTCTTCAATCAATATTTTATTATTGATATTATTGACATAACTATACGTGTAATAGTATTTTAATTTAGAGCTCATTAATTAGATATATTAATCTCTATTCTATTTTAGATAATAAATAACTTAAATCATACAATTTTCTGTCTCTGTCTCTCTCTTTATTTCTCTCTTGAATGACATTTCTAGTTTTAATTATATTCCTATTGAAGACATATATATTGCTAATGTCATCGAATTAAAGTCGTTAAACTAAAAATTAACTTAAAAACTTTTTAAATTTTATTTATAGTTATAAGCAATAGGTGTCGTTATATACGATTAAAAACTTTTTAAATTTTATTTATAGTTATAAGCAATAGGTGTCGTTATATACGATTAAAAGCTTTTTAAATTTTATTTATAGTTATAAGCAATAGGTGTCGTTATATACGATCAAAACACATTATAATTTTTAGCTTGTTTGACCAATAGATGTCGAAAAGGGTTTCATAACATACAGTACAGTATTTTTGTTTCAATACAGATAAATGTCAGTTTTAGTATAAATTTCAAATTCAAATGATTTAATATTAATAACTATTTATATTAATAAATATTAGGGTTTAAATGCTTAATAATAAGTTTGACAGTTTTGAGCTATTATATGCTAAACAACATTGTTTCCTACAATTTAATTTAAAATCGATACGTTTTAATGTTTATTGACATGAATATGCTTCGACCATCACAACCATACATTTAAACTAAAGATCAAAACAAAGTTATAAATATTAACAAATATTTGCACATTTTATTACCAGTTTTTTTTATCCCAATTAAACAACAATTTACTATGTTTTCACTGCGAGTCTAATTGTCATAATTCGCAAGTATTTCAACCGTCTTTAGAAAAAATGACACAATAATTGCAATGATCTGCAAATATTTTTTAATAAAAAAATTTTGGGGTAATTAATTAAAATAATTTTTGTGAACAAAAGCGCGTCAAACCTGATAAAACTGAAAGTAGTTAATGAGGAATAATTTCCAACAACTAAATCCTATTCTGTTTTTACTCGTCACTTCAATCATTGACAGCAACTGATTTAATTAACGAAAACAGATTTATATAACAAACTCAATTTAATACTAAATTATAGAGAGAGAGAGCAACATAAGAGCATAAAATGAATTAGTACTACAATTCTGACCTATTTATTTATTATTTACTTATTGATATTTGTTAATCTTGTAGTCTTGTTGTCGATTATCAGATATAAGTATACTATAGAAAAATATATATTATAATAAGAGATTATAAAGCTAGTAAATAATTATAAATATATATTGGTTATTGTTTTCCTCCTTAAATGTTTAGAACAAGATTGACTACTGATTTATTTTATGCCCTTATGTTGCCATGACTTCACACTAACCTTCACTTTCATATTAGTATTCAGCGATTTATCATTAATGATAACTAAACGTGTCATTACTTTAACCGATCGTTTTGCTTCAAAAGCCACAGTAGAAGCAGAATTTAGTGAAAAATATATCGTACAACAAGAGAATATAGCCGGATATACAAACGCTAATCGCCATGCGATACTAATATTCGAGAAAATCAAGTGAAACATCATTAATGCATTGATTTCGGCGTATATGACACACAAAAAGAATAGAAATAGTGACCAATAGTTACTATTGTAATCACTGATCTCAACGTGTATCGAATGCAACGATTTTAATAACTGCCTGATTCTGTAATTATAGACGAATCGAATTTTACATCGATAGCTACCAAACTTCTTGTTTAATAGTTTTATCTTTATTTTCAAATAGTGGCAAATAATGTTAAAATAGATTAACTGCCATAACGTGTTTTGATTCGCGCAACAAATCCCATACACGTATATCACACTCCACGGAATACCGAATAATATTAATTGATGTAAACTACTGTTCGTCGCTAACGGGTATATCGATAATACCGATGCTATTAATGGAATGCCTAATAATGCTCTTTCAGTCATAACAAAGAAATTATTTGTGTGGTTAACTAAACGATAGATCTCTGTATCCGAAGTCATACCAACGCTCGCCGGCGACGTCTCACCCGAAATCATTTTAAAGGGCAATAAATAATTAGGAGACTTATTTTGCTTATAATGCGCGTAATGTATCATTTGTGTTATCATTGATAGAGTGTAGATTAATAAATTGGTAAAGTTTAGCTGATGTCTCATACCAAGAAAATAAGCGAAGTCCCCAAGCATTAAGTATATTAAATCATTTTTACTTTTCATTAATAATAGTACGAAACTTTTTGCCCATAATATTAATGTGCAGATAAATACTAACCACGGATTAAATAGTATACGCCTTTCACGACCAAATTTAAAGTGCGATAACCCAATACTGTATAAATGATTTCCCGCTGATTCTATGATCAATTCTGTACCTAATATTAAGTCTGGATCAAACACATTATTTTCGCTGTTATGTAACTCCATATTTGCAGTTTAAAATAATTTTAAATAACAGCAAACTACGTTTACTACTGTATAACACTGTTTAACACGAATTATACATTTATTCGATTGTTACTGTCATTAGAAAAAATTTATAGACAGCAATAAATTGTATTTCAAGTAAATTAAAAAAGGTTTCATATTGCTATTACCTTTCCTTAATTATTTGCATAGAATAAGTTTGCCTGTATTTTTAAATGACAAGTTCGAGCACTAAAAACTATTCATACATTTATTTTAAGTCAGTATACATTTACAATATGTTCATTAAGTAAATTTTTTCATTAAATATTTTCTCAAATACACAAAATTACTTAATAAATAATTAGTTTATAATCATTAAGAAACTGGTGAAACGCTTTATTATTATAATAATTAGCACAATCTTAAATTAATACCATTAATCGAGCTTAGAAATTCTATGCACTCACTTATTTACCACTTTTTTAGATTTATTACTTTATAGTGAAACTTTTTTTCCTTAAAAAATGTATATAACTTAAAATAATCATTAATTATGTTAATGATAGAAAGCATTCAAACTAAATTAATAATCAATAATGATATATATATATGACTTATTTCGTATGTTTTATGCTATTATTCAAATGTCATCTTTATTAATCAATTAAATAACTTTATGTTTCATTATTACTAATTTAAAATAATTATAGAACAATATCACACATTACAATGTGTTTAATATATATTATAAAATTAAATTTGTTATGGATTTAATTTTTAAGTGCTACATTTAAATAATAAGTAAATATTTTTTTGTATTTACGAGGTTTAAATGGGAACAGTAAAAGTAGGGACAAACGTAATTATGTAGAGGAAAGAAATTTTAAAAAATAAAATAAAACGCGTGATTGGAGGGAATTTAAAACCCCTATCATTCAATATTTTTAGAGACAAAAAATTAAAAATTAATCACAAGATAATTACAAAAAAATTGAGCTAAAATTGCGTGAATTTTATGAATTTATAAGAAAGACATATTTTTTACAATTTTTACCAAATATTTAAAAAAATATTGTGAGTGTGAAATCAGTGCGATATTTTGTTTAGCAGTTAAATTTTAGGACTAGTTTTAATAATTGCTTATATAATAAGAAATAAGGAATAAGAAAATATTTAAGGAAGAAATGGAAAAGAAAAGAATAACGCTATAAAAAAAATAAATTTATTTTACTTTTAGATAATATTACATTTTCAATTATTAAGTCTTTTTTGAATTCGCACAAAAGTTTTGTCTGCAAATAATGCTCGAAAATTATCTTTGAAAGATATATTGTCTGTTTTGTCACTCTTCATAAATCTATATTTTAAAATACTAAGCGCTAAACACAACTTTACTTCCATGAGTCCGAATCGCATTCCCACGCAATTCCGTGGTCCCAAACCGAATGGCAGATAACTGCATGGTATAATTTTATGAAGATTTTCGGTCAAAAATCTTTCGGGAATAAATTGTTCTGGATTTGGGAAAAACTCTTCACAATGATGCACAGCATATGTTGCAATTTCTACGGCTTGATGTTTAGGTAAAGTAATATTATATTCTTCTAACTCGTATTCAACCCCCGCTTCTCTTCTCATCGATATAGCACTCGGATATTTGCGCAGTGTTTCGCAGATGACAGCATCAAGATATGGCAGTTTCATTAATACATCATATGCTATATTGCCATCAGTGTTGACAACTGATTTAATTTCTTGATAAAGTTTTTGCTGGATCTCCTGATTCAATGCTAATTCAAACGAGCAGTTAGTTAGAGCTGAGGCTGTTGTCTCAAATCCTGCGGTATTGAAAATCATAGCTTGAGCTATAATTTCAGTTTCAGTCAATTTATTACACCCTTTAATGAATTTTAATTCCTTCCGATTAGTGTCCATGTCATTAGTATCTGTAATTTTAAAAGTTTTCTATTAAGTTCTTCAATAGGCAACAAGATTGAGATAATAGAAGAGAGATTAACATCAATAATGGTTATATACTTTGGTTAATTAAATGAGATTCATTTTTATCTGTTTCATCAGTTAATTGTTCATTAAATTCCGCATTAATAAGCAGTTGCAGTAAATCTTTGTAATCATATTTACTTTCTTTACGCTCGTTTATTATAACTTTCATGGCATTCGCTAAATATTCAACAGGTTTTGCAGGTGTATCTGCTTTTATATTCAATAACCAAAGAATAAACTTCGGCAATACTGACATCGAAATAACATTTCCAATGCTAATGTCTGTTAAATTCTGAGCGTTTTTTAAAAATGAATTTTCTGTATCTGTATATGTATTTACTGAGAGACCAAATGCGGATTTCAGAAACACATTGAGCGTAAAATTTGTGAACATTTTTTTCGAGTTTATTTCGTTGCCATTAATAGAGTCAGTTTCAAGTATATCTAACAATTCGTTGACTTTGTCAGTGATCATCGAATACATTGACTTAAGTTTGCCAGAAGTAAACGATGGATTAACAATATTGCGCACTCTTTTCCACTTATCATCTCTCAGTTCACCTAAATTTAGGCCAAAGATTGGATGCGTTACTTGTCCTTTCGTTTTATTACGAAATGTGCCAAAATCTTTGATTAATATTTTTTTAATTAACTCCGGATCGCTTATCATTAATACTGGTTTTAATCCGTAATAAATTCTGTACAATAGAAGGGATTTACAAAATAATAAAGAAATTCTAACATTTAATTAAAATTAAAATTAAATATCTGAATGGAAATGCGCTTAATTAGCAAAGAAAAGTAGCTATTTTTATTAAATTTAACGAATCCATACTTTTCTGTCCGAAATTAAATTATGAATATAAAGTTTTTAGTTACTGGGCAGTTATGTTTTGATCAGTTTTTGTATTTACCGTAAGTTTCTGTGAATAACGCAAGCTTGTAAAAGTTGAATATAAGAAAATATTACGAGTGCTCGCTATACAAATTTTCAAAATTTTTCCTGATGAAAGCCTAAAACACGCCCCCTCGAAAAACTAAACGAATTTAAACGATAATTTTTGAAATTTTGGTCAAAATTTTGAGGTGTCACAAAAACTAATCGGTTTTGATTGACAATTTTTTTACTTAGTAAAAAACTTTTCAAAATTTTCAATTTTTTTCGTCCTAGAATTTGCAAAATTTTAGGGGGGTGTCCAACTTTTCGGATTTTCATGGGGGATGTATACCCTACCCAAACACCCCCCTCTGGGACACCGTGGGTGCACCTTATTATCTATGAGAAAATATTAAAAATATTTCTTCAAAATCTTTTATTTTAATTATTAATCGAATTCATCTAAGATTACATGAAATGTCTTATTTTTAAATAAGCCTAAATTTAGGTACGCTATACACATAAACTTACTGTAAGTGAAGAGATTTTCAAAAAGTTCTTAAACTTTTCATGTTTAGTTCAAACGTAAAACTGAAACTGCTTATAGTCATATGAATGTGCAAAGTTTTTATTTTAAAATTACGGACACTTCCAGTGAAAAACTTACACAAAAGTTTACTAGAAAGTTTTATATTTTGTGTGAAGTATTAAAGAAAGCAGACCCAAAAAGTTGTAATATAAAACTTTCTCGTAAACTTTTGTGTAATTTGTGTAACACTGGAAGTGTTTCAGTTTTTCGTTTAAACTTTTTGAAATTGTCTTCACTTAAATACTAAAAGTGATCAAAACATAACTGTCCAGTAAGTAAAAAATTTATAAAAAATAGTTTAGAAACATAATAGTAAAACTATTTATTATTAAAAATACCCATAAATTTTGCCATATTTTTTCATCCATTCTAGTTTTACGATGTGAATCTGTTTACGAAGTGATAACAAATTACCAAAAAATAAGTATGGCTTCGGACCAGAAATGCCTAAATTTTTCCAATAGTTGAACTGCTTTCTAACCCGCAATACATAGCTATAATTTTTAAAAAAATAAATATGACTTCAAAAAGAATTTTATTAAAATTAATATTTAAAATTAATAATCTACATATTAAAATACAATTACAAGTATAGTGATGTCAATAATATCAATAATAAAATTGAAAACCACTCTTTCGAGAAATAATACATTTTTTATCGATTAAATTTGATCACAACTAACCCACATTTAAAAAATATAGATATATAGATTTATTTTAAAAAGTTTTTTGTATTACACCTATAATTTTAATTTTGTTGCTTAGTAAACATCTTTAGTAAAATGTTTGATGGCATTTCTAAAAAGCGAATGTTTTGTCGCGAAGGAAAATCAAATACAATGATAGTTACATAATTATTACCTAACATAGCGTAACGTGTATTGAATCTCTTAAATGTTAAGATTCATTCAAGTTTGACCTACTGTTCCAGATAACTAAGGGTGAAATGTCCAAAACGCGTAAATTAGATTAAAGGTAGAAATCCCCTTAAAAATATGCCTATTAACCTTTAAGAGGATAAATCGCAATAACAATGACCAACCATTTAACTTGCCTTGAACTCGCGTTTGTTGTTTACACTATTTAATTGTAAATAAACAAATGCCGGTTATAAAAAACGAAAAATATTTCTCATTAAAACACTTTTCATTCATCATTTTGACCATAAAAAGGGCAAGTGTTTCAAAAACTCTACTGATTTAATATTTTATTTATAGATTTTTCATTTTAGTGGTCATTTCATAACTTTAATATATTTTTTCTTTACTTTTTATCGCTCAGTTATTCATATTTTTGAATTAATAGAACTATTGATTAGATAACATTATTCGCGTTTAAATACTGCAGCTAAATATTAGATTATTTTACATCTATTAAAATGTGCGATAATCAGAGCACAAACAGCCGCGAATTATCCGAAGTTTTATTTAGCGGCTATCGATGCGATCAATCGGAAGACATTAAGTCTAAATGCCATAAGTTATGCAAAGAGTATTTGGGTGGTGTTTGGCGCGATGTGTCCATCGATAATATACGGCTAACACGTATAACTGGCGGAGTAACTAATCAGTTGTATTATTGCGGTGTTTCGGTTGATGTTAAGCCTATTATGGGCGAACCAATAGAAGTTGCCATCAAGTTTTATGGCAACAAAATTTTGGGAAATAAGTGCGTTATCAATGAAAATGAGCGCTTCAATGATATGGTTAGCGGAATAATACTATCGGAAAATCATTTAAGTCCAAAAATATACGGATTGTTTGAAAGAGGAGAAATCGTTCAGTATTATCAGGTAAATTTTAGAATACTTGAATATTTATTAAGTATTCTAAACTGAACTGTTTTATTATGTTTGCTAAGCATCAACAGTTTCAACTGAAACATCAACAGAATCCCGATTTGGTTAAAAAAGTTTCGCAAAAATTGGCTAAATTTCATTCATTGAAAGTGCCTATAAAAACAATTCCTAACTTTCTATTCGAGATGTTTGAGCACTACTATGAAAGAGCACATCAATTATTCCCAATCAATCAGTTAATTGATGAATACAATTGCCAAACACTAAAAACAATAGATTTGAAAATAGAAATCGAATGGTTAACTAATTTGATTAACCACTCAAACTCGCCAATTGTTTTCTCTCACTTTGACTTTCGTGGCTGTAATATCCTTGTCATTAATGGACACACAATTGAAGCACAAATATTGTTTTGCGATTACGAATATTCGAATTATTGTAATCGCGGTTTCGATTTCGGTACTATTTTTATGGAATGGGGAAGAGATTTAAACGAGTTGTTTGATATGAAACAGTTTCCTAACGAAACGGAGTTAAAGCCGTTTTTAGAGAGTTATATCGAACAGTCCGTTAAAATCTATGGCTCGAGTTATCGACAAAACGAGAATAATTCGATCGACAAATTGATTTACGAATCAAAAGTTTTCATATTTGTTCGGCTTTTGATCGCATGTCTAATGTTTATGAAAATGGAATTGGAATTGAATTCGCAGTGTGCTTTCTTTTCGGATAAAAAACAGCAAATGGTATTCATATTTTTGCTAATTTAAACATACAGTAATATTATTAAAATGAGATTTAAAATTTTATTCGTCAGTTAATTGCCGATTCAGCGATGAAAAGTTATTTACGACTTAAGAAGATATTTGTCGACAATGAAATTGAAGAGTAATGCACACAACAATATCTAACTATGATTTAAGATTCATTAGTATTACCAAATTTTAATCCGATTAAAATGTTTAACTTTTTTGATATTAAATAAATAAATAAATATTATCACTTAAAATCATGTGTATATTTCTTTATTACAAAAAACTGATAGACAGAAGAATCAAATCAGAAGCTCAAGTTTTTTTTTAAAAATTAATGATTCACGAAATGTGTGTGAAAATTTGATTACTTAAAAATATTTCTATTTAAGCCTATTTCTATTCATTTGAATTTTCGGTTAAAATGTTTTCGTAGTAAGTTTTCAAAACTAAAAAAAATTATATCATATGCGGGCAATAATAATGTGGATCTGTTAAGACAACGTTCAATTATGTCTATTAAGAGGAAATACCTGGACATTATTATTTTGGCATTGCCTTGAACTCGATGTTCTTCTGACACGATTTTATGCCTTATATGATACATATTTAATCATTTGTTTTGAGTTTTTTGCCGCAAATCGTTAAAATTGTTTTAACTAACATAGGAATCGGACGATTGCTAACAAAAAACAAAAAACAATTGATATTTTGTATGTTTGCTGTTTTAATAGTTCTCGAAAGTAAAAAAGTTTGAAGTTGTGTTTATTTATACTGTATAATCAAAAATGGGTACGTTATATTTTTTTAAAGGTAGAAAAAAGCTCGCATTAAATATGATCAATAATTTTAATTTTCTATTAACCTGTAATAAAATAAATACATTATAAGATAAAACATATTTATTTATAAATACATGAATATATTATATGCGTTAATTTAGGATATTTAAAAATGATTAATTACGTTAATCTTTTAGATATAATGTTGAGGGCAATTAAGTTATTGAAGATAAGAACAATGAAGCTATTCGTTAGGAACACAAGTGACGACACATCATCACAGCTACAAATACCTGAACCGAACCAGAAAATCACGAAAATATCTGTTCGGAAAGTAAGTGACAGCTCATCACCGCTCGAAACACTGAACTCTCAGTCGAAATTGAAGAAACAATCAGTTCGTAACACAAGTTCTTTGGCGCAAACACAGCTGCAAATCCCATATCAGTTACTATGGAAAGCCAGTAATTTGGCTGATCTTAAAATACCGAAACATGAATACCGCTGTAATAAAATTTCTCCATATTATCCGTACGCGAGAGAAGAGACACACAAATGGGAAAATAAAGTTTACAAAATGGCAGATCAAAAAGCATTCGTTCGCCAAGACTTTCCAATGTTCGCTGCGCTCGCATATCCGCGAGCAGTTAACGAAAAAAAGCTGTTAATCGCATCGAAATTTGCGTCAATAGCGTTCGCAATGGACACCGATCTTGAATTAATGATCACTAATGACGACATTCCCGAAATCTGTAATTACGCTAAAAGTGCGTTGAATGTGCTTAAGGGTGAACAGTATGACCGCAAGTATCCAACGCTTATAGCGTTCGATCAATTGTTCAGAGAGTTCGGATCGGATGCCACGGAATACCAGTACAAGAGCATGAACTGGGCTTATCAACAGTTCATTAAAGCCGATCACGTGTTGTCAATCAATTACAATATACCGAAACGAGTCATACCACTCAACAGGTAATACAATATATGATTGAAAAGTAAGTAAAGCTTTATTTTCGGAATTAGGTATTTCGAGTTCAGTCGACCGAACTCTTGCAGTAATTTATTGACGACTCTAATCGACTACGAGTTAGGATTCTGTTTGCAACAGAAATATCAAATCGATTTCCTAAACAACGCCAATACGATCGCACTGATCAATAACTGTAACGATTACTTAGCGCTAAGCAATGACATCATATCTCTGCCCAAAGAGTACTTGAATTTCGAAGTAAAAAACTACGTGATATGTCACTCACTGGAATACGGTTGCGATTTACAGCAATCTATGGAAGAAACGCTTAGTTTACTTTATGAGAAAGTGAATACAATAAACGGTTTGGTCGATAAGATTATGGAAAGCAATGTTATACCGAAAGAAGATCTATCGCTTTGGATGGAAGCGTTCTTTGACGTGATGTATGGCGTGGCGCAGTGGTATCAGTTCACCGATCGATATTCGATCGATAATATTAATTACAATGCCAGCCAAATCATGAAACAACGCATTGACGAAATTCGAGATAATAATGGAAAACAGATTAAATTCGATACCAGTAATGATTATGATGAGCTTTATGAGAATTTAAGCGAAGATTGGTCTTACTTTCGTATCGATAAATAAATGGTTTAATTTCTAATATGTTTATAATACCTATTTTGCTAAAAGTTACTGTATATATTAGACTCCCAAACGGGCCTCGATTCGTTGGGCCCCCTATGATTTCCCCGAGCCGGGCTTAAAATAAAAAAGGCTGGCCGAACCGAGCTTTGAATTAAATATTTTAAGGCCCGAAACGCCCCTTGATTTGAGGTTTATTCCAATATCTTTTGTCTTTTAAACAAAATTATATAAAGCAAATTTAATAATAACATTAAAATTACTTTATTAAAGCATAAAACACTTTTTATAATACATTATTTATCATTTATTTATGAAAATATTTTATTTTATGAACGAATTAATTTAGCTTCCCTTATGTCGGGCCGAATCGGGCAGGGCTTTGCGTTTTTAAAAAATAATCGAGTCGGGCCGGGCCTTAACATGTCTGGCCGATATCTGACTCGGGCCTTAAAATTTTAGCAATTTGTGAGTCTAGTATATATAAACTTTATTTACTCGTAATACTTCACTGTATTTAATTGATTTGAACTCACAATAAATCGTTATTACTAGGGTCTTGTAAATCGTTAGAAAAAAGCATGTCAAATCGTTTATTAATCGTTAGGAAAAAGTTCCAAAATCGTTAGAAAAATTCGTTAGATATTTTATATTCAAAAATAATTTAAAAACGAGTTATGGTTAATTAAAACCT